>JALDNG010000179.1:80000-205000 GCA_024349245.1 Neodontobutis hainanensis
TGTGAACTTCCATCAAGTCAGTCTAATCTCAGCATCATCTGTTCACTTGCGTCAGGACCTGTTTGTTTGTTGTTTCTGTAAATTTAAATTATCAACAAGATGTCATTTGAAAGGTTGGACAAACTTTGAACTTACCTGGTGTTAGACATAATGTCATACCCATACTACGTATCAAACTGACAAATACAAAAAAATCTCTCTTTATGTTTTTTACCACTCTAAATGTGAAAAATATTTTTTTATGTGTTCATATCTGAGGAATCTACAGCTGGTAACTCTGCTGTTACTCTTTAAACGAATGTGCTTTTTTGTGTGTTGCAGATATCAAATTAATAAAGAGCTATTATGGAATGAAATGAAATGAAATGTCTCAATATGGTTTTATGGCATTTGCAAATTATTGAATACTGTTTTTTATTTACAATTTACACAATGTCCCAACCTGAATTGTGTTCAAGTATTGGCAAATGGCATTGGTTTTATATAGCGCTTTTCCACCTAGAAGGCACTCAAAGCGCTTTTACATTAATCTTCCATTCACCTACCAGTGTTACAGCTGGAACACCACTGGAGGCAAGGTGGGTTAAGTGTCTTGCCCAAGGACACAACGACAGTATGAACTGTGGGGAGACCGGGAATCGAACCACCAACCTTCCGGTTGAAGGACGACCACTCAACCACTGAGCCACTGCGCCCCTTTTGTTTTGTGTTTGCACAAAGAGGAAAACAAAACTAATTCGGCATCACAAAATAAAAATACATTACATCAAACCAAAGTTTAGAGCTGACTTTAAACTTTAAAGCTGTAGGTTAACTGCCAGACCCATGTGCTCCCACAGTTATGTCAGCCTTGTTAAATATTGCATGAATACGCTGACAATATTTAGCTACAGCTCATCTACATCTTGCTACATAACATTTTAGCAAAAAACACAAATGAGTGTTAGCGTTGCTTTAACATAGAACTCAAATCCATGTTTCTATGGTAACAGTCCTGTAAACCTGTGACAATCTCTCATGGTTGGTCTGTGATTATTTAAAAAGGCGAACTCTTGTCTTTAGAGGAGAGTTTGGCTCCTACATAGCTTTTCTCCTTCAGCTGAGGGATTCCCCATCATGAGCATCATGCAAAGTAGGACCTCACAGAGCACAGTGAGTGGTTTTACTTTTAGACTTTCATTTAGTGCATATCAGAAGCTATTGTATCAGCAGTGCATATTCTAAAGCAACACTGTGTTTGGGTTTGTTCAGTTATCTCATGTACACTGAATGTGTGAAGAGTTGTGTTGATGTTATATAGATCAAGTTTCATGTGTGATGTTGGGGTTATGTAGAGTGAGAGTAATGTAGAGGAGTTTGTGCTGAGAGGGAGGTCTTTAGTTGTGAGTGTCTAAAGTTGGGGTTTCTGAAAAATATAAAGACAATTTGAAGAACAGACTTGAACACAATTTCTTTTTATAAAAAATAAATAAATAAATGAAATGAAAATAGCACCTCAGAGATCATAGTGACACTTTTTAATAACTACAATATTAAGAAATAATTTTATATTTGTAATTCATAATCTGCAAAGCATTATTCCTGTATTAATAATTACTATTATGAAGGAAGTTATTATTATTTTGGTCTTGAACATTAAGGCCATGAATGACTATACATACATATAATATGACATGATATTACATATTGTCTGCTTCTCTAGCGGGAGTGTATCTCGGTGCACGTGGGTCAGGCTGGAGTCCAGATTGGCAATGCCTGCTGGGAGCTGTTCTGTCTGGAACATGGGATCCAACCTGATGGCTACATGCCCAGTCACAGCTGCACTAGACTGGACGACAGTTCCTTCAGCACATTCTTTAGTGAGACCGGGTCTGGGAAACAAGTGCCCAGAGGGGTTCTAGTCGACCTGGAGCCCACTGTTGTTGGTAACACTGACTCTGTTGTTTTTTCTTTCAGTTATATGAAAAATCAACACTGAACCATGTATGTGTTAAACACAGAAACAAACTTGCCTTTTTCAGATGAGGTGCGAACAGGGACCTATCGTCAGCTGTTCCACCCTGACCAGCTGATCTCTGGGAAGGAAGATGCTGCTAACAACTATGCCAGAGGACACAACACTGTTGGTCAAGAGATAATTGATCTTGTGATGGAAAGGATCCGCAAACCGGTGGGTAAAATGTACATTGTATGGATTGAACATTTTGACATCAACATATTTGGCCTCAATCTTTAGTGAGCACTAAGGTATTGGTGTGTTATTAGAATTGGATTTGAATTTCAAGGGAAGATGTATGTAAATGTAAATGTAAATGTAAGATACTTGGCGCATAAACCAAACAGGTTTCTGGCTTGCAGGTTTATTTCAGCATCATGCAGGCCATAGAGCCAATGCAGTATAACCTTCAAACATGTGGTCTTGTGTTTTGTGGATATTTTTCCTGCAGAAGATATTTAATTTCTTAGTCCATGTGGTCACTTAGATTTTTTTTTTTTTGTGATGTTGCACAAAACTCAATGCATCTTAATAACTGATATGTCCACAGAGTGAGCAGTGCACTGCGCTCCAGGGTTTCCTCATCTTCCACAGTTTTGGAGGAGGCACGGGCTCTGGCTTCACTTCTTTGCTGATGGAGCACCTTTCAGTCGACTACAGCAAGAAAACCAAGATCCAGTTTGCTATCTACCCTGCTCCCCATCTCTCCACTGCTGTTGTGGAGCCCTACAACTCGGTCCTGACCACCCACACCAACATGGAGTACTCCAACTGTGCCTTCATGATGGACAACGAGGCCCTTTTCAACATCTGCTGTCAGAATCTGAGCATCTCCCGTCCGACTTACAGCAACCTGAACCGACTTTTGAGTCAGCTGGTTTCAAATGTCACAGCCTCTCTCCGGTTCAGTGGTGCACCCTGTGTCAGCCTGACAGACTTGCAGACCAACTTGGTGCCGTATCCCCGTATCCACTTCCCTTTGTCTGCTATGGCTCCTGTGATTTCAGCTGAAAAGGCCCAGAACGAGCAGCTAACCGTGGACGAGATCACCAAATCTGTTTTCGAACCAGCCAATCAGATGGTAAAGTGTGACCCTCGCCATGGCAAGTACATGTCCTGCTGTCTTCTGTACCGTGGCGATGTCGTTCCTAAAGCTGTCAATGCTGCATTGGCTAGCATAAAAACTAAGCGCACCCTGCAGTTTGTGGACTGGTGCCCAACAGGCTTTAAAGTTGGAATAACCTACCAGCCACCCACAGTGGTCCCCGGGGGAGACCTGGCTAAAGTCCACAGAGCTGTTTCTATGCTGAGCAACACCACAGCCATCGTAGAAGCTTTGGCTCGAATCGACCACAAGTTTGATCTGATGTTCGCCAAGAGAGCCTTCGTTCACTGGTACGTGGGGGAAGGCATGGAGGAATGGGAGTTCTCGGAGGCCAGGGAGAATATTGCAGCACTGGAGAAGGACTATGAGGAGGTTGGGATGGACTCTGTTGGGGAATGAGAGGCCGATGAGATTTCATTCTAGAAACTTCTTCGGAAATAAACTACATAAAAAATACTAATGCAGTCAAATAAATTTTGTTGCTAATCTTTGACATATCGAAGGCTCTATATTATATATATATATATATATATATATATATATATATATATATATATATATATATATATATATATAATATAGAGCCTAAAGTTTTTGTGGTTTATTTTGTAATAAGTTATTAGTAATTCATATTTTCAAACTGGCATTTAAAGGGTTAAAATCATGAAAATTATTATTATATTTGGTAGTTTAGAGCAGAGCTGAAGTGGTTTAAGAAAAAAAAAGAAGAAAAAAAATTTGATGCCTGATGATTTAATAGCAGTTTTTCTTTTTGCGTGTACATTTTTGCCACAAATGTGTCAAGTCTATGCAAAATTTGAGGAGTGCACAAGGGTTAAGGGTAGGATTAAGAATAATTTTGGCACATTGACGTATCTTAACACTCACACAATATATTATATGGTAAAGTCATTGTAATATACTATTTTTGATTAATATGTCCCTTTATGCTCTCTGAAAACTATTGTTTTACTATGCAGTACCAGGCGAAAAACCCATATGTAGCCATTTTATTGCCCTGTGCTAAAGTCAGTGAATGGTGGAGCAATGTGTAAGACGACATCCATGTTTATTTTATAGTATATATGTAACATTAGTACTGTAGCAACACAATCAGATCTTGCAAAAAAAAAGTTAAGTTTATAGAAATATGCATATAGTCAAAATAAATAGTTTTGTTTTAACTGACTTCTCAGTTCTGATTATAGTAACTTTAATTAGCAGATAAAACCAATCAGCCCAATGTACAATTATCAGTAATATTTAGTTTTTTTAGTGGAGCATTCAGGCATTATTTGGTGGTTTTCTGGGGTGGTGTATATATATATTTCTTTTTTTTATTTTGGAGCCAACCCTCATTCCTCATTTATCTTTCAGCCTATCATTCCCATTTTCTCTGGTCATCTGTTTATACAGAGCTGATTTTTGCCCCCTCCTCATCTGATTCCCACACTTCCCCATCACTAAATGTGGTTCCAAACTGACGGGTCACTGTGGGGAGAGTGTAGTTGCCTTTACTTGTGCATTAAGAGTTTGTGTTTGAGGAATGAGCAGGCAGTGCCAGGGCAGACCTAAGGGCCATTAGTTCAGGGCTCGTGGGCCTCAGCATTAATTGGACACAGTAGCTCAGATCACAGCAGCCTCAAACCAATTTGTAAAATGAGGAAATTGGCTGTCTTGTCATTCCTGAGTGCGCCTTTGCTGTGGAAGCTTAGTTTATAAGAGGAACGGCCAGGGTTAATATCTAGCATATGAGTGGTAATAGGCCCCCATACAGACACCCAAAACACTTCCAGCTTGAAATGCCGGGATTTACAACACTTTAATTTGCATTTTACAGGCTACTAAAATGTCAGATATAATGGCATTTGTAATGTGAGCTCTATAGAACTCTCATTTTATTTCCATTACTTTCTGTTACTGTTTCTACAGCTCCATGAAACTTTAAGGCACTTATTCTCTCTCTCTCTTTTTTTTTTTCAAATTTTCACCATGAGACTTATTTTCATTGGGTTTGTTCAACATAAACATGTCCATAGCTGTTTTTATGCTCAAAACGAAAAAGTGCAGGGTGTGGGCTTACTTTTGTCCAAAAACTACACATCTCACCTATAAAAGCTAATGCCTCACCACTGTACTTGTCTGGGAACCAGTTTGGTCATATATTACTTTAACTTCTAGACAGCAGGATGACTCCTCACCATCCATGGAATGTTCCATCCCAAATCCAGCACCCTGAGGCTGTATGCTACAAGTTAGGCGGCCGTAGACTAGTGAGTGTAAGAGCCACTATCCAGAAGAGGTCCTGGAGGAGGGACCATCCCCTACATGGGATATAAGACCGGAACATAACTGAAGAAATTCTGCCAATGGCTAGAACGCGCCGGACTGAAGGACAGCACAGAGGCACTCATCATGGCTGCACAGGAACAGGCCCTGAGCACCAGAGCAATAGAGGCTCAGATCTACCACACCAGACAAGACCCAAGGTGTAGGCTTTGCAAACAGGCCCCTGAGACAATACAGCACTGTAATCCAGTGTGTAAGATGCTGGCAGGAAAAGCATACATGGAACGCCATAACCAAGTGGCTGGCATAGTGTACAGGAACATCTGCACGGAGTACGGACTGGAAACCCCAAGGTCAAAGTGGAAAACACCTCCAAAGGTGGTAGAGAATGACCGAGCCAAGATCCTGTGGGACTTAGAGATTCAGACCGATAAAATGGTAATAGTGAACCAACCGGACATCGTGGTGGTGGACAAAAAGCAGAGGAAAGCCGTTGTGGTTGATGTGGCAATACCAAGTGATTGCAACATCAGGAAAAAGGAACATGAGAAATTAGAGAAATACCAAGGGCTCAGAGAAGAGCTGGAAAAGACTTGGAAGATGAAGGCGACAGTGGTGCCCGTGGTCATCGGAGCACTCGGGGCAGTGACCCCCAAACTGGAAGAGTGGCTACATCAGATCCCTGGAAGAACACCAGACATCTCGGTCCAGAAAAGTGTAATACTAGGAACAGCAAAGATACTGCGCAGAACCCTCATGAGAACAGCCGCAAAGGATGAAGGACAAAGTTTTATATATATATATATATATATATATATATATATATATATATATATGACTGAATGCAAGTGTGTGCTGTCAGTGAGTAGGTAGAGAACATTAGCGAGTGGACAGATATTTAGATGCTCTATTTGTGTATGCATTTAGACTGCACCAGCTAAAGTCACTGGATGTTAGGGTGGACTTATACAGAACACCACATAGAGAATCAAATTTATCCACAAATAACTTTTGGGCATACAGTATGCTTCCTCTAGAAAGACTAACATGCTCATTGTTTAAAGATGCAAACATTACATTAAGAAGCACGTCATCATTAAAGACATAGACATTATACAAATGGATATCAGTAAAGTGCCACTCATACAACTTGAGTGCTATGCAAAGATATATCACTGGTAAGGCTTATTTGTCTTTGTGTTCCTTCTGCTAACGATAAAGAACAGTAGCAAGCATACTTGAGTAAAACTGTCTGTCAAGAAAATATTGATCCCACATATTAACACGCCCCTAAAGTGTGTTTGACAGGAAAGGTCACCATGAGGTTGCAACTCAAATAACTCTGCCTCATCTTAATTAACATAGTTTCTCAAAACCATCTTCTTTGTTTGTTAAACCACAGCTACTTTCTGTTCTCATGGCTATTTCTGTAAAAGTAGCTCTAACACAGATTTTTATTTTCCTGCATTCAGCAACCGCAAAGCACTGTAACAGAATCCAAGTGCAAACCGTTCACATTTACTTTGAAAAAAGTCTGGCAGCGGTGCTAAAACGACCCCGCATTTCTCTGCAAACAATGGCTTTAATACAAAAGTGTTATCCACATTAAACTGAGATTTTCGTCGTAAAAAAACAGTCTTTGTTTTCCATGGTTCCTGCGGTGAGTGAGGAGGCCCAGCCTCTGAACGTGAGTCAGAGCCCTGAGATGTGCTTCTACAGAGTTTCTACAGAATTTGTCAGTTAATACTCCCATGACTAGAAAATTGCTCAAATATCCTCCAGGTTTTTCAGGATCCACAAAACCCTTGAGAGCTCTGGAGTTGGAACCTTGTGTTCATCCGTGATTCCTCCTTGTCCATCCCACACACATCCTCACTCCCTCTGTCCCTGCCCCTCTGCAGTGTGTGTGTGTGTGTTCCCTGTTCCCTTCTCAGTGGCCGAGGTTTGGAGCTCTGCCTGGACATTTGTGATTCATCATTGGGTTTGGTCGTTGTTCTGAACGGTGCTGAGAGGGTCCAGTAAAATGTTGATGACGCACTGCTGGGCTCAGAGCAGATACCCACCAAGACTCCACACTAGCACTAAAGCTCCATCTAAAACACTGATACAATAACAATACTCTGTATTGAAGCCTTATTCATACTCAACACTCACAAACATCATCTGAAAGTATCAGCGATGGCGCATCCAAAAGTTATTCATTTGTGGTGGAATTATTGTCAAAGATTTATAGAAAAGTTTTTTTTTTTTTAATGGGCCACGGGAGTATAACGACTCCCCTACCAGTACAAACTCAATCCTAACAACCACTAACAACATTAAAACTAAGGTTTCCAGACTTGAGTTTTCATAAACTTTTTGTCCAGTCACAGTAGTTTCAGGTTGAACCAGGGATACAAACTTTCAGCTTTCTTATCAGTTGAACTTAAATGAGTGACAAAACATTTGAACCTACGTTCAGATGTCTTCTTTGAAACCTTTTCTCACACACAGCACCTTTAACTGTGTTAGTGAAACCAACCATCAGCATGTTTAACTATTGAGGTTTGAGTGCATATTGACATTGACTGTATTGGTTGGATAGTTTCCTATGAAAATGGAGCATTTTCATTTATTTACTCAACTTTAAAAACATTTTGTTCATAGTCACTCATAAGGTCTGCGATAACTTCAATCTGACAAACATCTTTAAATTTAGCAGCTGGCAGCAATATCTGACCCATTAACAACTGGACACTGCCTCTAATTTATTAACCGAAAAGCAACCAAATGCCACATTTCCCCAAGCAAATCAAAAGCAGCAAATCTCTCATCTTCTCAGTCATCACCATTTCTGCTTTTGTACAACTTTCTTTTTTTTTTTTCTTTTTTTTTATTACGTCTTCAGTTGGTAACTAAAACCAAGTAGTAGTTGGAGACCAGATGGAGCCAAAAGAGCACTTTGGGATGTGTTCTAGATCCTGGGTGGTATCCATACTGTACAGGGCCATTTACTCAGCGTTGTATCAACACTGATGTGAGAATGTGGTGTATTCCATTGTGGCTAGAGCTGACAGAAGAGAAGCAGAGCTCTGGACTGAGGTGGTGCAACAGCCGTCATCAGAAAATTGACCTTGGAGTTTAGCATGTTGGGCGTTTCATTTGTACAACAACAAAACCTAAAGATCTAACAATGACAAGGCTTTTCCTGCTGTCAAGAGTGAAAGTAAATTAGAATCTGACTCGAGGCAGAGGTAGAAGAGCAGAATGTAACTCAACCACAGAACTGAATGATTTATGTGGTCCCTTTTCCACACTGGGTCTGCACTTTTTCTGAATGCCTTGGCCTTGTTGATATTTCTCCATGGTGAAGTTTCTCTGAGCATTGTTTCCTTGTGGTAACAATGTCGAAGTAACAGACTGATTTTTTTTTTGTCTCTTACCCGTTAGTTACAAGAAAACAATAAAGTCTATTACTTCTTAAGTAAGTCTATGGTGAACTAAAGTGCTGTTACTTTTTCCATTATATTTATATTATAGTATATTATATATTATATAATCTTATTGTAGCTGCCCCCTGTGCATGGAATGAACTGCAAAAGGGCTTAAATCTATCTGAGCTTGTTACTTTAGGAGAATTTTAATCTATACTAAAGAAGCATGAACTTAATGAGCTTGGTAAATGTAACTGTTTTTAAACTTTCACAAATTGATTTTGTAACTTTTGATTGTAATTATTGTTGTTTGTGTTTTTGTGATTGTCTTGTATTTGTCTAAAACTGTTTGTGATGCTGTCATCTTGTCCAGGTCACTCTTGGAAAAGAGATTTTTAATCTTAAAATGTAAATTTTATTTACATTTGAACAAAAAGTGGCATGTCCAAAATTATTCATACCCTTTGCAAACTCTCACAGTTTATGGGCAAATTGAACATTCTATACCATTCCAAATAGTCCAAGCTGTTCTAAAGCATCCTAATTACCCTGATTCATTGGCAAAAGCTGTTTTAATCAACTCAACAGGTGAAAAACAGCAGCTCTCCGCAGTTTGTTGGTCTTTGCAGTAAGGACGTAGTTGGAATCCAAAAGTGACACCTGAGCTGGTCAGGTGGATAGTGAGAGGTGAAAAAGAATCCAAGGATCACCACTAAGACCATCCTGGTGAATCTGGGCTCTACTGGTGGCGACGTCTCAAGGCTGACTGTCCAACGAACACTGCACACAGCTGGGTTCCAGCACACAAGGCACACAAAAGCCCGCTTGGTCTTTGCAAATGCTCATCTGGGCAAAGACATAGATATTTGGTCTTCTGAAACAAAAAATGTACTGTTTGGCCACAATGATGTATCCTTCATTTGGTGTAAAAAAGGAGACTCCTTCAAGATGAATGAAATTCAAGATGAATGCCCAAAGAGCCCAGTGGAGACATGCAAAAAGCTGGTCAGCAATTAAAGCAGCGTTTGATTGCTGCAATAGGCAATAAAGACATTTCTATTAATTATTGAGAAGGGTATAAATCCTTTTGGACATGCCACTTTTTGTTCAAATGTAAATAAAAACTGAAAAATATTTTTTGTCACAACGATGCCTATGGAACATCATCTTATTAACTTCTGGAAGACGCCTGTGTCGTTTCCAATCAAGAAAAAACTTGCTGGTTGAATTAAAAATGACTTTAAAAAAGAAATTGCTGGTGTAATGAATAATTTCGGGCTTGTATAGCTCTGCCTGGATGCGTATATGTTCTTGGGCTGTTAAATTGTACAAAAATAGCTTCACAGACTTCACGTTCTTGTGCTTTCCAGATTATTTTTGTTGCTGTTATCAGACTGACACATTGAACATTTCCTGGTGGAAAACTTCAACCAACCTGACTGTTGATTGTTAAATTCTGCTCTATGCTAGTTATGTTAACACCATGCTTTTCAAATTACTCAACCTAATGTATGACATCAGGTCAGAAAATTAGTCATCAAATTTGAAACTATTTCAGTTTTAGATTCCATGTTCTTGAGCAGAGATCCAGCTTTGTTTTACCTTTTTTATGGTCCAAATTTTTTACATTTTTTACATATTGGTCATTGTTTGGTGGCTCTTTTGCAGCTTAAACCATTACGTGCTGTTTCAATAAATCATCTTAATTTTCTAATTGATCACTAGAGCTAAAATTTACCATGAGCTAAATTTATTCATTCTCTTTCATATGGCACCTGGAATTTTGCACCATTCACAAAAAATACTTCCAAAAAATGTGCTAAAAAGTCACTGCAGATTACCTTAAGGGAAAGTAGGCATGTCACATTTTATGTAAATAAAGTTGGTTCTTCAGTAAATTGGTTATTTCAGCCTTGACTTTCAATATGTGACCCAAAAAAGTTTTGTCCTGTATATAAGCATTTTTTAACTGCAGTTAGAGTCTGTTGAACCAAAACAAAACACAAGTGAAGTGTTTATTTGACCAAACAGTTTTGACAGAAAGGGTCTAAATATGATAAAGTGGAGTGTTGCATTTCTGACACCAAATAACATTCCCAGAAAATGCCATTTATGGTGGTCGTTCCCAACGCAGGAAATGAGCGTTTGAATTGACAAAACACTTCCTGCTCTGTGCTGACTGCTGCAGTGTGCCACCCTGCTGCACAGCACCGTGTTTGGAGAAGGAAACGGGATGGGGGGGGGGGCTTGTGGATCATGTAACGCACTTCGAACCGATTTGGGTCAAGCTATGTGACACGGAAATTGATTTTTGCTTGTTGTTTTTCCTTCCAAATGGCTCCTACACAGTGCGGTACCTGTGCTGTGTGGCAGGATGGGTGACCTTAAACACCGCACTGCCTTCAGTGACACGGGACATGTACAGTTCATGAGCGCTGCTGACTCCCAGGAAATAATTCTACTGGGAATATACTTTTATCACATGACTTCAAAAAAATGAGAGAAAATAGTGTTGACAGAGAGCACTGAAAACATATGAAAAGCACTGACGATTTGTGATTTAATTTTAATATGATGTCAAATTAAAACAATGTCCATCCACATTATTGTCTTACAAATCAATGGGTACAAGTTCATTCAATAAGGGTAAATTTACTTTCATATGGTACACTTTTAAGTGGCACGACCATTTGTAGTGTCTGGACATCTAAATTTCCCTCGGTGCATCATAAAAATGGTCTCTCATTGGGCAGAATAGACCGAAATACTTGGCGTATGCGGCATTTTATGTTATTTAATATTTATCTAATTTTAGAATACAATAGCTTGTATAATTATATAAGAGCATACTGTATATCCTATTAAGGCAGAACAAGAGTAGCAACAATACAGTCATGAAGAGAGACACTTTTTGTTGTCATGAATATAACACGTATTGAACTCATAATGGTCTGTCGTTACTTACTTAATTACTTGACATACAAAATTTAAAGCCTGATTCAGGGATTGTGACTTGAAAGACTAGAGATAGATTTTGGACACAGACCTTGCTTTCAAACATTTGTTACATTTTATTTTAAATAAAAACACTTAATTTAGACAAAGTCAGGGTTGTCATCATATTCATTTTCCAGAGATGAGCATTGCATTATTCTATTGTTAAGTGAAAGATACCAGGCACTTGTTACCAGATAATAACTTTTTGCCATCTCAGTTACATGTGTACTGTATGGCTATGAAACTCATTTGCATTTAAATTCAACAGTATATTGCCACTTTGTTTGATTGCCTTTATTCACGTAGCACAATAAAAATGGAATCAGAAAATATAATACAAAGTCCATAGAGCTCATGCTTACATTTCTACTCACCAATGTCACAAAAAACACTTTTCCTCAATACCATCTTGGCACAATATAGTCATTGTCCCACCTTTAACAAACTTTTTGCTTGTGCCACATATCCCTGGATGCTAAGGACTAATAAAGACAAATAACACCACACGGAGGACCAAGACCAAGGCCAATCACACTGGGTGGCATCCCTTATAAAAACCTGCCTCCCTGTCTTTCCCTGCCTCGGCATCACGCACCTTGCCTGCCCACAGTGTACCTTTACCAGGTCCACCTTGCGGTCATGACAGGTAATAAATGTCCAATATCCCTCTTGTAAAACGTCTATTATATGAGCTAATTGGGCGTTCTTTCACTTGCATTGCAGAACGTTCACATGTTCCACAAATGGTAATGACGTCGGCTGCATGAATATGGTAGGTTTCCCATCCTTTAATTAATAATGTACACAACAGTAGCTGTAAAACCTATTGTTTTGTAGGTAGCCCCTGATGTTAGCCCTTGCCTACCCTTCACTGGAATTACATTCTGCTCACACATGGTAATATTATTTGTTTTTGCTGGTGCATGAGCTCTAAATTAAGACTTCGATACTAATATTTCCTACTTTCCCTACAGACACTGCTGTTTTGTCTTACTGCTATTTGCCTTACCTATGCTTTTGGCCTGATACTGTTCTCCCATACCGAGGTCCTAGCTTTGTGCTGCTTCAGTGCTTTGTCTTAATCTTAATCCTACTGTGTGGCTCTACCTGGGGAAAAGAATTTGGCTGCTTTGGCAGGTTCTCTAGGGCATGGCATTAACTTGCTTTGCTAATAACCAACTTCTGTCAAATTGCTTTATGCTTTTTAGCGCTTATTCATGACAGTGATGTCTGAGACACTTTAATAATTCTTGTCCAATGTACAGATGTATTTAATTACAACATTAAATGTATTTTTGTACCAATTAATTCATTGTTGGTGGTTTGGCCCAACCTTATTTTTATTTTTGTTCTAGGAGCTGAAGGCCCAGTTTGGGGGTGGTGTTGGTGGACACTTTAGGTGGAGGTATCCTTTGTATTTTGATGTCTACTCTTTAATTTTGTGTGTGTTTTGTGTATTTTGGGTGCACTTCTTTTAGTTATTGCCCCTCTTCCTTTGTAGCGGTTCTTTGTGTCTGCATTGTCTGAAAAATTACTTGAGAAATAGTGTCTTCAGTGTCTTGGTGTTGTTAAAAGACTACATTTTGAGCACCCCTACTGAGGACTATAGCACCCGCACAGCACTCCCTGAAACTCTGGCACCACTGCTGCTTTAAAGTGTCTAATTTAGGGTTTTAAAACTCTGTGCTTCAAACAGCAGCCCTGCTTTTGTATGACGGAAACATTAAGGCAGCTTTTTGGCCACTGGCTTGTTTCGCGGATAATCCCTGCCTGTGGAAGGGATTTGCTGAATGGTCAATTGTCTGCAAACATTAAGGTGGGAATTGATTTGAGATCTTTTGTAATCACTGCACATTGTATGAAAACTCCATCCACAGTTCCCGACCATTACACGCCATGTAGCTCCGTGAGAAGCCTGAGGTGTCACACCGCTCACCCCGTCCTGGCAGAGACACACCTCGTCTCAGAACAGAGCACTACACAATAGAAAGGATTATTATGTCTGTTTTTTTCTGGCTCAAACTCACAATGTCTCTCTACAGCGAACTACAGTGAAGTCCCCCAGTCATAATAGTCCAAGGGGATTTTTCTCCAGTTCCTCAAAGGCGTCCCGTCTCTCAGGTTTGCCACTTATCCAATCAAACATGGCAAAGAAAATGGGCTCATTGTCAGCGGGATTTGGGTGTGTTCATGTGTGTGTGTGTGTGTGTGGGGGTGGGGGTGGGGTGGGGGTCATGTTGCCGTGGGCTGTGAAGGTGTGTGTCGAGTTAACCAAGCCCAATGACAACAACATGTCATTTAGTGTAGTTAGCTGTCAAACTGCCATATGCTCTATCATTAGACACTCCTGACAGTAGCATCTTTACCAAATTTCTCGTGGCTCTAATTGTTATAAATGTGCATACATATCACTACATAATTACCTGTGTTGGTTTTTCAGTTACCAGAAAGAAAATATTAAATGCTGAGTTGCAACATTATTTCATTAATTTATTTTCTTCTGCTTAGTCCCATTAGGTGTTGCAGGTGACTGGAGACAATGGGTCTGAGGCGGGGTACACCCTGAACAATGGCCAGTTAGTCTCAGGGCTGACATTTAGACATAGACAGTGACAACACTATTCACTTTCACATTAATGCACTAGGGACACTTTAGAGTTGCCAATTAACCTAATGTCTTTGAAAAGTGGGAGGAAGCCAAAGTACCCAAGAAAACCCATGGTAACATGGGGACATGCCGACTCCTCTCAGAAAGACTGAAGTTGGCTAAGGGTCAGTCAGGGTTTGAACTCCCGGCTTTGTTGCCGTGAGGCAGGAGCGCCAACCACACCCGACATTATTTCTAGAGGAAATTTATTAAGTGATCGAAAGATCTAAAATCTAAAACATGACCAAGAACTCAGGACTGAAAGATTTACAAGGAGATAATCTGTTTGGTTTTACTTTGTGACAGAGAATGGACCGCACACAAGGAAGCGGAATATAGCAGCTGCAGCTACAACTTAAAGGCGTTTAAGGCATGTATTTGAGCACGTAACTGACTGCTATACAAGAGTTCTAGTAAAGACAACGCTGACCAAGTCTATGTCAGCGCGAGACCAAGGCAAGACCAAAGCAATGGCAGGTCAAGACCGAGTAAAGACCAGAACCAATGTACAATACGTTGTAATAGATACAAGAGAACAATTAAAAATCTAAACAGTCCAAGTCCAGTTTCTGAGTCGAAACTCATGGAGGTCAATATTTTGTTAAGGAGACAGATTCAGAGTGAGATTTTTATAAAATATCAAATGATTGAAGGTTTCATCTAATCCCAAAAACAGAAAAATATACCATTTGTGCTTTCAAATCTTGGTTGGTCTTGAAGTTTGAGACCAAGAAAAGGTGAGTTCAAGTCCAAGACATCACCAAAACATTCAGGGATTGAGAACATGACAAGACCAAGACCTATAAACTTAAGCAGTGGTAAGCAAAGTAAAAGCAAGCTGTCTTTTCTAATGTTCTTTTACATTATTTTAACTCCTGCAGTTATTGTATTGTTGCCCATTGTATCGTATTTTAATCTATTAATATATTATTTTGCACTTTATTGTGAAGCACTTTGGTGTGGCTCAGTCATCTGTAAATGTGCTATAGAAATAAATTTGACTTTGACTTTGACTGTCGAGAGTACAAGGCTTCAGCACTTGGCGCACACCGCTTACAGAACCAGCCACATGGCATAGACATGATTTTCATTAGTTACATTCTCACCTCATCATTGTTTCGCCGATAAGACTGAGGCTTTGGTTTTGTAGTTGATACATTTTGTTGCAGAACAAAGAGAGCGTGGTCCTAAAACTTTTGTTTTGATGGAGTGTACGTTCTTACTCCTAACTCAGGACTGAAAGAACATGGTCTGCAAGGATACAAGCAGCTGAAACAAGCTTTATCCTCAGAGGCTTGTTGGTTTAGTGCTGGCTACAGGTTTGTTCCTGGGTTTAGTCCTTGTTTATGTCTGGGCCTAGAGCTTGTTTGGTTCTGGTTCAGTTGTCATTTAGTCTTGCTTCAGGATTGCTTTTAATTTGGTTTGAGTTTGTTTTAATTCTGTGCTTAGTTTACTCTTGGTGTAGTCCAGGGTTTAGCTGCACTCTACAGATTCTCCTCCATACACCAACGACAGCGAGACCATAATCAATGGAATTCCATAAATTTGTTATTCCGTGACTTGCAATTTTGTTACATATTTATTTACTTATCAGGGAGGTCTTGTGTCCCGGCAAATGGGACAGCAAAAAGTCAACAATCCCAATTTTGCTAGGGCTGTGAGACTCTGATTCTTACTATAATCAAAGAAAAAAAAGCTTACAAGACTACAGAATTGCTGAAAACACATAAAAACTGCCCATTAAAGACAATGGATGGAAAACCGTGGCGCCCTCCAATGACCTTTGTGAACCATGTTTTGTGGAAAGGTCTGGTAGTCAGAAAACTCCACTCACCATAAATCTAGTCTCGGGGGCCCCTCTCTTTCTGTTCATCTTCTCATGGACCAGTCTTGGCCGATGTGGAAAATGTCAGGCCGTGGACTGGCAGAGGATGAAGGGTTGTGGGTGGGGGAATGGAGGGGAGGGGGCTAACAGGACAGTGGGGAGGAGGGGGCGGAAGAAACAACGTCGCTGAGGTTAGCAGACACTGTATTTGTCTAACATTTCCAGCCATTTCCAACAAGTTCAGTCACAGTTCATGAAACAGAGCACCTCCATTTAGCAGCTCTTTGACAAGCCTGTGCTTTATGCCAGGGCTGTGGGCTCGGAGCAGCGCTGCCACAGACAGACTGGGTGTGAAAAGACACTGGGTGCAAAGACATTGTCTCACTATCTTACATGTTTAGTTTTGACATATCTTTGTCATTATTTAACTTAAAAAAAACATTTCTACAAATAACTGGCCATTGTCCAGGATGTATCCTGCCTCAGGCCCAAAGCTGCTGGGATAGGCTCCACTCACCTGGGACTACTAATGGGACTAAGCAGTAGAAAATGAATGAATGAAAACTCTTAATTTTTGGTGCAAGATGCAACATTGTGCTTTACCTTAAAGACTTATTCGCACTTGAAACCTTGATAAATGTTAAGAAGGGATTATAAGGGACCGGTGCTATTTGAATCAGTAGTTATAGGCAGTCTATGCCTGTGACGCAGAACCATCTGGGAGGGCTTCTATAGAAAGTGTTTGCAATGGGCAGGTAGGGGCAAGTTTTACATTTATTTTATTTTTAAATTACCCTTCATTATCCAAATGAGGACATTCATTCTCTGGATTTAACCCAACCAGTGGCACCAGCAGCTAGGGTCATTTTATAGATATGGGTGTCAGTTATTGGTCATTGTACTAACTGGAAACTGTTTTTTAATGTTGGTGGGGTAAAACTCAACACAATTATATCCAAATCAGAAAACGCAATGTTTACATTTTTAACAGTAAAACGGTTGCTACATCTTCAGTAGCATAGTTTCTTATGACAGAATGATTTGAATATTTAGATCCAAATTGCTTTATAAGTTGGATCTGAATCTGGGCCACACTTTTCTTGTGGAGTCCAAGACCAGCATGCTTTCTCTTGAAGGAAAATGTAAATGCTAATCTTATGTAATGACAAGAGTTGAACTTTGATACTTGGTTCATTGGCTTGGTTTTGGGCCTGTACCAAACTACATTCCTCTCATTTGTTTTCAACTGCTGCAGGAAAACCCTGAGAGATTTGAAACTGGCATGGCACTGCAGTCAAAATTAGAATCTGTAGACACTGGCAAAGAATCTCAAGATGTCAGCCAGCAGTGGGCGTACACTTTGTGTCCTAGACAAAACGACATAATACATCTTTAAACTGCCAGAGCTCACGTATGTATTGTAGTGTGCCGTCACACTGTCTACTGCATCCAGGCATCTCTCTCCATGATTGATACAGTCAGATGATTTGTGGCTTTAATTAAACGCTCGTAGTGGCAGAGGTTAGTGCAGTGTGGGTCACAGTGGCGCTGTAGAGGGTCATCGATCATGAGGGGCATATATCAGAGGCATAAGGAGAGTGAGACACAGATAGACGTAAAATAAAGCAGTGTGGTATATTATTATTGTTTTAGTTTGTTGGTGTTTTACAATTTTCCCCAAAAGTTGTGAACACATAAAAAATTCCCACTCCCACACTCCATTACCAGATTGAAAAAGAATTGCCTTGAATTGCAAAAACAATGGAACACTACACTGTTGAAACATACTTAGTCAGCTCTTTTACCAGCTGAACCACAGATGTACTTAAGCTGAGTAATAGCAACAATAAACACCTAAATACAGTTAATTACTTTGATTGAAAAATAAGTTCACGTCACATTTTTAAAGGTTTAGTTTAAAATGGAATTTATCATGAAAAAGATTTTACAATGAAATTCTTTACTCTAGATTGGACTTGATTTATTTAAGTGTATTTGATGTCTGTGCTTGATGAATTAAGCATTATTCCCTTCCCTTTTACATAAAAAGAGAGTTATCTATATTGTCTAAAAATTGTGGTGCTTTATTTTTAATTTATTTTTTTTGAGATTTTTAATTAGATTTCAGAAAATCAAAACACATCAAGACTCGAGAGTTCTGTGTGGGGCTGCAGCAGCTCGGATAGATACAGTGGAACCATAGACCAATTAAAACAATTCAATGAGTCATTTCTAGAAGCCCGAGGTTAGCAAGTACTGAACTGATGTGCTTTAACACTAGACACAAACCACAATATGCCAGATAACATAAGGGTTAGCCATTCCAAACTGTGCCATTTTGGGCTTATATGTACTGTACTTCTTAAAGACAAAGGCGTGAGTGATAAAAGGACACTGGCTGGGTTTATGACTGGGCAGGCCAAAGGGGAGCTGTGGAGGGCGAAGGCAGAGACATGGATCAGAAGGACTGACGCCTTCAGACAACAATGCTCTGTTTCCCTGTAATCCTGTGATTCATTGGGCTCAATGGAGGATACTTGATAGCAGAAGATAATGAAACTTCAACCCCAGACAGCCTGGCTGCCAGGGGCTTTTCCTCACCCGGCCAACAGCTCCTTAATGCACGCCGTCTGACCAGACCATAGCCTCTCACTGCTCTCACTGCTGCTGGGTGCTTTTGGCCAGCCATGAGCTCATCTGCTCCTCAGGGGATTTGTTTTTAAATCTGCTGGTAGCAACTTATTTGAGAAATGATGATCCTGTGTGGTCCAGGGTCATGGAGTCAATTTTACAGTAGACTGAACACACAGAAGTGAGTTCATGAGTTAAAAATAGTGCTGGGCAACGATTAAAGCAGTTAATCGCGATTAATCGCACAAAGTTCTGCAATTAATCACGATTAATCACATTATACAAAAAATTTAATAAATGAATTAAAAAAAATTGTGTATTGCATACTTTTATTTTGTACTTATTTTGTCATACTGCTATATAAACAAAAGTGCAGTAACATTTGGTTTGCAAACACTTTAAACAAACTTTTTACAGCAGTTAAAAGTTAGTAGCTTTTGAAATATTTCTTGTAAATCTCACCTTAATCATTAATGTAATCAAATTAAATATTAAACCCAAAATATTTGCCACTGCCAGGGCATTAATATTTTGTTTAGTTTGTTATAGAAAAACAAGTTAAGTCCAGAGCCTCGATCATAGCATTATAACAATGTAAACAATATAAATGTCTGTTTTGTGTTTTCATTACAGTCAGAGCATGCTAGTGCAGTTCCCGCTGTTCATCAAAATAATGCACTGTAACGGCTAATTATGGTTGCCTAGCGATGTCCAGTAGTCTCCGGTGAGGGCAATAGTTGGTGCACAATGTAACGCCGTCGCTTTTGTAGTTCTCTTCTTTTCAACTTGTGTATTCTTCTTGTGATGGTGCGTCATGAGGGCGGCTCAGACGTAAAGTCATTTGTTGTGATCCTAAGAATGTTCTTCAGACGGACATCTTTAACTATATTGATTTGGCCAACTTTAATGCGCAATAAAATAATTGTCGGCGTTATTTCATTAAGGCGTTAACTTGCTCATCACTAGTTAAAACCAAACATATGACAACAGTAAATAAACTACCTGTAAAAGCCAAAATAGTATATGAGTATACCAAGCAGTCAAAGCTCTTAAGAACTTAAATGAACAGATTATCTGTGAATCCAAATACTTCACATTTGTAAGGAATCTTCCTAACTCCCTTAAAAAGGACCCAGATGTACTAGATGGTTGTTATAAGCGCTAAAGGAGTTCTCACTTTAGCAGGAAAGAAGGTTAAAAAGGAGCTTCAGTGGTTCCCTAGACCTCTGGACAACATCCCACTTTTCAGAAAACATCAGATAAAAAGCAATCTCTGTGATGAGTTTGAAGTTAGTGCGTTTAACCTATAGCTGGATTCTCACGAGTTTTGGGAGTTTACAAACATCTTAAACTGCTCCAAGAATTTGGGGTTCCCGGTACGTTGTGTCAAATGATGTGGCAGCACTGACATTTACATATATTCATTAAGCTGACGCTCTTAATACATTAAATAAAACTATCATTTTCTTTTTCTACTTTCTAATTTGACATGGATTATTTTTTTATTTTTTTAAATAATCCATGTCGTCAATAGGTCGTCAATATAGTGAAAGAATAAAACTATAATTTTCTTTTTCTACTTTCTAATTTGACATGGATTATTTTTATATTTATTTATAGTTTGAAAAGGTTTGACTTACATTAAGCTGCCATTCACCAGTGTTACAGCTGGAACACCACTGGAGGCAAGGAGGGTTAAGAGTCTTGCTCAAGGACACAACGACAGTATGAACTGTGGAGAGTGGGAATCAAACTGCCAGGTTTCTGGTCTTAAGACAACCACTCTCCCACTGAGCCACACTGACAGGTCTGGGCGCTTCTTGGGTTTGAAGATGTAGCGACCGGTTTCCTGTTATGAGCATAAACAACATGGTGCTACTCTGATATTTTTACTAATAAGTTTGATGTATATTATGGACAGAGGGGGCTGCTGCTGATATTTGGGCAGAGGGGCTAATAGATGCATTATGTTTAGTAGTGCACACTACAGCCACAGCAGCATCACATTATTACTATTAATTAATAATCTATATAATCAATAATGAATCTAGCTGATATATGTCCGATCAGAATATTAGCTGCTGTAATCAGTTTGAAAAGGTTTGACTGGTCTAATGATTTATCCATCCTGCACTGTAAAAATTACAAAAAGACCTGATACACTCTGCCTCCCCTAAAGAAGACATGAAACAAATTACGTTTCTATCACGTTGTCACCGGTATTCTCTAAGTTTCATTCTATTAGCATTTGTAGCTATAAGTCAAAGCTTTGGCAAAGAACCATTGGAACCTGTAACTTTTACTCTGAAGCAGCTGACGTGAAGCTGTTTAAAACCCACTGACTGCTCACAAAGAGATCAGCACAGAGGCGAGACACTACGAGACACCGGTGCACTGACTTGGAATGCAGTTGGTTCAATCTAAATATAATAACCAGCAGAAATATGAAAGTTTAGTAAGTACTTAACTACTTTTGCCATGATGCTGTAGCTTAGCTTGCTACATTTCTCTGGGGGGTTAGCTCACTGAATTTTCCAAATAGTTTGCCCAACACTGCTCCACACACGTAGCAGACGCAAGAAAAGAGTGAAAAGGATGAACAGCCCTGGCCTCAAGTCTCTCAAACACAGACCTACTCTAGGGATTGGTTTCAAAGGTTTTATGTTTTGAAAAAAATAAATATACTGGCATTATGATCAAACAGTTACTCAGTACTTGAGTAGTCCTTAAACCAAATACTTTTGAACTCTTACTTGAGTAACGTTTTGGAGGACTACGTTTTTCTTCAAAATTTTTAATTATAGTAAATTTATTTTGAAGTAACCCTGTCCCTAATTTCATTTAAATTCTTTAGATAATTGTTTGGAAAGAAATGTAGTGCACCAACATCTTTTGTCAACAGTAATGAGTCTGCATCAATTTCTCTAATCAGAATTCTCAGCCAAAGTTTATCATGTTTTTATTAAAGCCTATGACCACACAAAACATTAAATAATATGATAAGAATAAGGATAATTTTCAAAGTTTTTGCAGAGGGCATGTACTTTAGAAAACTATCTAGAATATGATTAGGTGAGTCAGCATCTACGGTAAGGTCATACAGACCAGCAGGATAACAGTTGTCTTATTGACAAACCAAAAACAAACCCATAACTACCAGTACTAACACACCAATGGTGGTTTGGAGTTGGTTTATCACATAAAGGAACACTCCCATTGACTCCTGCTGTGCACCAGTAAATGTAAATTCCAAACAAAAGGGAGGCAAAGGGAACTCAAGGACAGAGGTTCAAGGTAAGCTAAATATGCCACACCCTGCCATGCAAACATATTTTTTATTTTGGCAGACATTATGTTCTCAGTACTTACCCTAGATATAACAATGGCTGTATTATATAAAGCTCTCTAGTTGCCAACACAACAAAAAAAAATATTCTACTTCTCTGTGGCCTTCATGCTCTGTCTTGCATACAACCAGTAAGTCACTTTTACAGTATACAGAATACAGTAAATGTCAGCCAAATTATCCCAACAGCCACAGGTAGTTACTGCATTAAGAGCGCTCACTGCTTTTCAGTCATCAGTTCTTTAAAAGGAACGAGGGGCGTTGCGAGGGGTCGTCTCCCTCCGGCTCTGTGTGTGGTGAGGCGTCCAAGGGTTGCTCAAGCTGGGGTTCTGCCAGTGGCTTTTTCACGGTGAGAGTGTGTTCCAGTCCAGTGAAAGTTGTAGGTTATATGTGCTGGGAGGCGACAGAAATATAAACCCACTGTTGTTTTAGCTCTTTTCAGGGAAATCCCATTGTTAAGCTGGTGGTGTGGGCTGATGCTGGGACTGACACATGTTGTGATTCAGTGTAGTTTACCCCGAGCCAGATTAAATTATTATTAGATTATGTGTCATTTAATACTTATGAATGCTGCAGACTAAATACTAGGTAGCTCTAATTGTAACTGAACAGTAGCTCTTTATGTTACCTTGTTTAGTATTTGTTGTATTCACTCGTTTTCTGCTGTTTCTCCTTGCGTTTTTTTTCTCCCATCATGGAAAATTCTATATTTCTGGTGAAAAATGCAAGAAAACACCTGTTCATGTTGGCAATAGACCTAAAGTTGAAAGGTTACAGTTTTATTCAATTGCTGCACTTCCTCACACTTCATTACAGTGTCTTGTTTAAAACATTTTTTCTCCTTTATAGGACCACACCTTCAGCCTGTAGTTGGGCGGTTTGCAGCCGAATGTGAAGCTGCTGGCTGTCCTATCTTCAGCATCTTCTAGGCCCTGGTTCACAATCGGAAAAATGGTGGTTTGACACAGGCATTGGTACAGTACAAGGTCCACACCATCGCAAATGTCGTGTTAAAGAAAGAACAGAACCAAAAGGCAAAGGTCTAAGTTAGGCCCAATCCCAATTCTCTAACTTACCCATAGAACCAGATTTGTGTTGCTCTCTTTTTCCAAAGACATTTATTTTCCCTCTGCTGCAGTAATACTTTCTATATTTTAATTATGTATTAATGTATGATCAATGTATGTGCAGTCCTAATGTCTGGATGTCATTTCTATTTTATTTCTTGTTCAAAATCAAACAATAATAATAAATAATTAAAATGTTCTTTGTTTAAACAAAGCCTGTGTATAGCATTTTTACTACATTTATGTAAAATTATATATTTTGTCTAAAATAAAAAAAATAAAAAAATGTGGAATTTAAAATGTATGCGGATAAAAATGCATGTACATTTAGTAGATACGTTTATCCAAAGCAACTTGCGTGGAGCTTCCATTCACCAGTGTTACACTATTGGAGCAAAGGTGGGTTAAGTGTCTTGCCCAAGGACAGTACAAACTGTGGAGCAAGCTGGAATTGAACCGCCTACCTTCCAGGTGAAGGACAACCGCTCTACCACTGAGCCACTGCGGTTGTGGTTCTCACTGGTGCTACCACTACTACTGCTACTACTAGTACGACTGTGATGCATACTGCCCCGTTGGACCGGAGCTGGACCATGCTCCACCATTCCCAGCAGAAACACAGAAGAACACAGACTGTTATAAAGAACTGGGAAAGGGTCTGTTAAGGGTTTTCTGTCACAGCCATTAAAATTACTTATAATGAAGCACAATGCATTCTGCAGTGATCTGGACCGGATCCAGCTCTAAGGCTTAAGGGGAAACTGCTTTTCAACAATCCAACGCTCGCTCTGGTCTTCTCTGATTTAACACATGCAAACATTTTGGATGAGGTTAACAGTGATCTGTTACTGTGGAGGGTTTCTGACATGACAAAGGGATGTAAAGCAAACCGACTTTAAGCAATCTGACACAGCAACTGTTGGCTGCAATTGGGAGTCAAAGAGAGAAGTACATTTTTTTATTTGCTTTGAAATGTTATGGCTTTTACCCTTAGACACACAGCATGGACAATATTATGTGAAAGGTTTTCATTCATTGAGTCTACTTTTCTCCTCTAAGATTTAGTCAGGGTGTAGTTCTGACTTAGGTCCAGTGTTTCTTCTGTATGGTTAGTCTAGGGTTATGGTTTGTTGGTTTAGCCCTGGTTGTTTGTTTCTTGTTTTACATTTAGGTAACTCATACTGTAGTCCCATACTGAAAGTAAATGCATCATGGCACTGTTTTCCACTAGACAGCAGCATGTTCTTATGATATGGAAGAAAAATCCTATCCTTATTTGAGCGCTTGTTACTTCATTTTGAGAGCGTTTTATTTTTTACTCACTATTTGTGAAACTTACCAATCAAATGCCATCTCTGACACTGACCAATGAGACTACACTGGCTCTTGGCAGGTGCGTTTGCAGGAAACCTATGCAGAGAGTTTAGTTTGGTGACATAATACTTCTTTTTTTTTATCACAAATAAAACATTTGACAAACTCTTGACTACACCCAAGACTAAACCATGACCAACCCAGAACTAAAGCCAGGACTCAACTTGACAGAAGGAGGGTACATGACAGAGCTAGTACTAAACTTGCTCTCAAAGGACTTAAGTCCTTAAGGAAGAGGTGGAGACCGCTGAGCCCTGGTCGTGGTTTTGTTGGACAGTTTGTGGAGTCCAGAGTCCCGAGCGCAGAAAATCCCCCAGAGCATCCTGGATGAGATGCTTCTTTAATGAGCACTTGTCAGAACAGCCCACTTCCTGTTTACAGATGGCCCACTCTTAAACTAGCAATCCAAATGCGGCCCATCATTTCTGTCCTTCTGTCCTTCCTGTCCGTCCTGCTCTGGCCCTGGACAAACCCACAGTCAGCAGAAAGCTCAGCTGTGTGAGGACTGGTGTGTTCAACGACAAGATGGGATTAAAGCCAGGACTAAACCAGGAAGAAAATTAAGAATTAATCAGAACCAAACCAAATTCAGGAACTAAACCTAGAATAAAAACCAAGAAATGCACAAGGACCAGACCAGGACTAATCTTATGCTAAACCTTACTAGAACATCCTTAACAAACCCTAGATAAAAAATTTTTGTAATTGCTTAGTAAATGCACAAATTTCAAAACCTGAACCCTATTAACAAAAGGTCAGATCTGAAAGTCAGCCTGTTGAGACATAGACTCAGAGGCTGCCACTCGAGGCTGTACTTCCCTTGATGTTTGTCCAGAGAAATATTTTTGTGAAGTTGTGGCACGGTCCATTTTGAAGAATGGTTTATAATTAAAAAAAGTTTTTTTGCTATGTGGATTGTAAATAAAAGAGAAGGAGAAACTGTACACCTAGGATCTATCCAAAACCAAATTAGAACCACACACGTACTAGACTTGAACTAAACCCTAGACCACCAGTAAACCAGGGCTAAACCACAAATCACGTCCTGTTTTGTGTTTAGACAAAAGCTAATAAATAACTTTATAATTTTTTTGTGACTGAACTTTGAAATTCAGCATTGAATAAAACATTTCTTCCAGTTGTTTAAAATAGGTTTATATTTGGTTGAACACAATGAATCCAATGAAAGTGTGAGTCTCTGTATGAGACATGAGTAAAGTGTTTAGAACAAAAGACTTTTCAAACTGTATAAAACCATGTGAAATCTGTTTGCAAAAAGAGTAGTCATAAGTGTTTCATAATAAACGTTTACTGGAGCCACTGGTTTCATTGTGTATTTTAAGTGGTTTAAAGCAATTAAGAAAAACTGCACTATTAAGATAAGACACATTATGATACAACATTGTTGTCACAGCTGACCTTTTGAGGAGCCTTGAAACTGTCAACTGAAAAGACTTTCTGAAGGTCTCTGTTTAAAACTTCCCATTTTCCACAGTTGATTTTAGAGTGGGTCCAAGGGATGGCACTGAGTTTGTTCACTGTCCTCTTCTCTGCCAGACTCCTGACTGTCCAGTTCCAATCCAACAACATATTTGCTGTTTGCTGTTTTCAGTCTTTATTCAAGGTAATGAAAAAGGTTTAAATTGTCTTCACTTATTTTTACATATCAGATGAAGAAAATCAATAACATAAAAAACTGTCCTAGGAAAAAAACAACAGTCAGTATTGGTTTATACCTGATTTCTGATCTCTGCCAACTTTCTGTCTCCATTTAAAGTCAAAGCGACATTCACGCTCCTCAGTCAATCATGCCCAAATGCACTTAGTAAACAGCTCTGAGCAGTAACAGTGCCAGAGCTGACATAAAAATGAATGAATTTTCTGAAAGAGAAAATTCTGAAAGAGTCCCTGTAAAACGTCAGGCCTCATGGCTCTAGACGTTATGTAAAAGGCCCCCAGCCTCATGAACGCCGACAGTCTGTCATGATGCAATGGGAAAAGTGTTGGTTCGGATTTTCCATATACCCGCAAAGTGACGCTGGGGCTCTTGGGCAGAATATGCATATGGATATATTATATGGCGCTGGGTGTTTTCTGTCGTAGGTGTAACGAAGTAGAGTGGAAAGGGCAGTTAATCTCACAAAACGGAGACTGCGGTCAATGCATCATCGGCTGAAGGCAATGTCTACCACTACAGTTGTGCTCATAGGTACTCATTTTTGGACATTTTTGAACATTAATGATAACACAATTTTTTTTAACTTAAAGTTAGAGGTTGGGTGAAGCCATTTATTGTCAAAACAACTGTGTTTACACTTAATCAGGCAGTAGCTCAGTGGTTAAATCAGTCGTCTTTGAACTCAAAGGTTCAATTCCCGCTCTCTCCACAGTTCATACTGTCGTTGTGTCCTTTGGCAAGACACTTAACCCACCTTGCCTCCAGTGGCTGTAACACTGGTAATTACTGTAGAACAATGTAAGTCGCTTTGGATAAAAGCGTCTGCTAAATGAAAAAATGTAAATGTTATAAATTATAATGACAACATAAACTACCCAAATGACCCTGATAAAAAGTTTACATACCCTGGTGAGTTTGACCTGATAACACACAAGTTAACACAAGAGACACTAACAAGTTTGAATGGCTACTAAAGGTAACCCTCTTCACCTGTGATCTGTTAGCCTGTAATCAATGTGTGTGTATAAAAGGTCAGTGAGTTTCTGGACTCTGATAGACTCTTGCACCTCTCATCCAGTTCTGCACTGACTTTTCTGTTTTGTGAGTCATGGGAAAAGCAAAAGAATTGTCAAAGGATCTGCGGGAAAAGGTAATTTAACTGTATAAAACAGGAAAGGGATATAAAAAGATATAAGGAAATGAGAATGTCAATCAGCAGTGTTCAAAATGAAGGACTCTGTTAAAACCAAACCAAAAAACTTCCGCCACAACTGCCAGTAAAATTGTTTGGGATGCAAAGAAAAACCCACAAATAACTGAAATACAGGACTCTCTGAAAAAAAGTGGTGTGGCTGTTTCAAGATGCACAATAAGGAGGCACTCCAAAAGTAGGCTGCATGGTTGAGAAAGCCATTACTACACAAATGCCACAAAGCATCCCACTTACAATACGCCAAACAGCACAGAGACAAGCCTCAAAATTTCTGGAACAAAGTCATTTGGAGTGGTGAGACCAAAATTTAACGTTTTGGCCACAACAATAAATGTTACATTTGGAGAGGAGTCTACAAGGCTTATGATGACACCATTCCTACTGATGTTTTGAGAATGTGTGAGCTACAAAGGCACACGAAAATATGAATGCAGCGTGTTATCAGAAAATACTGGAGAGAAATTTGCACTTATCAGTTCATCGTACTTGGACGTTCCAACATGATATCGATCCAAAACACAAGGCCAAGTCGACCTGTCATTGGCTACAGCAGCACAAAGTGAAGGTCCTGGACAGGCCTCAGTCTCCTGACCTCAATATCATTGAGCCACTCTGAGGAGATCTCAAACGTGCAGTTCTTGCAAGACAGACCAAGAATTTACAGGAACTGGAGGTTTTTTGCCAAAAAGAATGGCCGCGTCACCATCTGAGAAAATAAAGAGCCTTATCCACAACCACCACAAGATAAGGTAAGGTAAGACTTTTATGTCAGGGCAAACTAGGATAAACAGGTTGTATATCTATTTTAGAGGGGTTTATACATCATACTTATTTTACACATATCTTGTCATATTCACCTCAAGCAGATGTAAGTACATTTCCTTTTAATGAAGAAAGTCAAAGAAGCTCACATTACTTTGGCCAGACATTGCACATTGTAGTAGTCATAATTATTTTAAGACAAATAAAGATGCTTCTCTAGTTGACCTTTCAGTACATCCCTCTCTGGAAGGACCAGTGTCCACACAAACGTTAACTAGGCACAAGAGGCCTCTAAAGCTTTCAGGAAAGGAAAACTGCAGAATGGAATAGCCCATGAAAGAGGTGAGTCTGACAGCAGATGTCTCAGAAATGAAGAGTAGGTGTTGTTGTTGGGTGTTGGAAGTGGATACAACAGTGCGACAGTTCACTTCATAAAACTCTGCACAGGTTATAAAATTGTTTGAACAAAAAAAAAAAGCAATAGGATCTCAATCACCAATAAAATGCAGAACTTGAAGTAATATTATTTTATAATTTGTGCACTTAAAATGACAGTTACTGCAGAGCTACATAACCCTGCACTGCACTGAATTCTCTGAAGATTTTACAGACATCAGGAAAATCCATCTTGAACTGCTCCAAAGGTCTGAACCCTAGATTTACCATCTCGTTGTGTCCAATGATGTGGCAGCACTGACAGGTCTGGGCTTGTTTTAGGTTTGAAGATGGAGTGACCATTTTACCTTTAGAAATATAAAGAATATGGAGCTGCTCTGATTGGATAAAACTGTGGTTGATAAATCCAATCATATCGCAAATATACACCCATATATACCCTTTCACAGCCACCAACTGACTGACTAACTACATGTGTGTGTGGTCTTTAAGGGGTACAGAATCTTAGCAACTTATTCAAATGCTGAGGCAGGAGCAGTTCCTAATGTACTCAACCATTGTTGACAAAGTGTGCCAATACAGGCTGAACATGATCTATTAAAAACCTTGATAATAAAGCTAATATGATGTCTTGAGGTCAAATTGTATTCACAGATCAGCTATACTACAATATGACATTAGGTGAAATCAATTTTGGCTAATGTAAGAAAACTGTACTTGGCTTACTTGCCATGCATTTTAATGGCACGCAAGATATAGACTGTTAATCATCATTAATAAATTACTCCTTTTAGAACAAAAAGCTTGTAACAATTTAAAACAAACTTTAATAAGAAATTAGCAACCCCATGCTTTGGTGTTGATGTTTAAAAAAATCAAATATAATAATGTCTACAACAGCAATACACTAAAAGTCAGACAATATCAGAGGGAAAGCCTGAAAATGTACTCTTTGCATTAAAGTATGCATGAAATGGTTTTAAGCATTTTCTTGCTTTCTTGTCACTGGCCTTCTGAAGTAGCACATGATCGATGGAGAGGTGCACGTCTGAAAGTAGCAATGTTTTTATCAGTTCTGGCTTCTGCGGATAGCCGCTCACTGCACTGAGGTGTTACTGAGCCTTCACAGACCTCCTGTCCTCTGTCCCTCTGATCCTCAGTCTATCACCTCTGGACTCAGCAGCCCGTTCCAGTCCACCTCTTCACATTATCTACCACCTCCAGCCCATATCTGCTTGAGGCTTTTTAACTGGAGGCAATTCTCTCAGTGTTATCTGCCTCTTGATTCTTTGTCCGGTCTGCCTTTTCAGCTGTTTTTAATGCAAATTCAGGAGACAGACCTCTATGATATTGTGAACGCTGGAGGGCTAGAGTTGTTATAACCTGTTGTGTTAACCTGAGTTGTGTAACCTTCAGTAGGACACAGTCTGTGAGGCCAGCATTTTGATGGTTTTGATGAAGATGGATCTCCCAAAATCTCTTTTCAAAACAAACAACACTTACATTTGAGTTCACTGAGTTCATTTATTCATTCATTCATTTCTACCGCTTAGTCCCGTTAGGGATGGTAGGTGACTGGAGCCTATCCCAGCAGCTTTTTGGGCTGAGGAGGAGTACATCCTGGATGGACAGTTAGTTCCAGGGCTGACAGTTCACTGAGTTCTGATTCTTAATACTATAATATAATCATGTATAATGTAATGTAAATTCATTCATGCATCCAAAATGGACTTGGATCCAGAGGTTAATGCTGTGTATTGTAAAATGAAAATATTTAACTTAAAATTTCTGTCAGATTTGTTTCGTCCCTTGGCCAGATGCATATTTTCTGTGTTGTTACTGGAATCACTGATATGATTGAGGGTTACCTTTAGTGAAGAAATGCCCCTGTGAACTGGAGCAGGTCTGAGAAATTGATGGATGAAAAACTCATGTTTAACTTCTTCTAAGCCACAGTTTTTCTTAGAAATCTTGGTTCCTCCCCCACCATCACTCACACTGCCCATTCATTTCTTCAGAAGAGCCATGCCCACTTACAGTAGACTCGGCCTAAACCCCTCCCCCTGAGGAATATAAAACTCTTTTACTAGTTGAACTCAGAATTCTCAAACTTCCTTGGACAAGGGACAAAACATTGTCACCATCAAACCTACATCCAGATGCCTTTGTTTAACTTTTTCTTGTCTCCACACCAGCAAAACATTATATGTTGTTTCCTCTACATTTGTCTTTGGAGATGGAAACTCAAACTGCTTTACTCATAAGTCATTTGGCCTGTGCAAAGCTGTCCGCTGTCAGAATAGGATAAGGTGTACAGATGTATTGGTTGAGGAGTGTTCAGGGTAGCTAGACCAATTTTCTCAATCGTACTTTTTTTTTACACTGTTGCATGCACCAGTTCCAAAATGTGATACTTACAAATGATAAAAACAGGACACTCAAACCCAGTTATTCACTGCCACCTCACAATGATCCTATAAGCCCTGCATGACAGATTAGGCATTATGAATCGGAACAAAACCAGAGAAAAAGCTTTGGCTGGATATGTCATATGAGGAACAAAGATTTCTCGGTTGGAAGAGCACATCCTGTGACTGCATTTGAAGAGAGATTAACAGCTGCTGCGGCTTTGGAACCAAAGGAATGATGAAGTTTGAGCGAGGGAATGTTGTAGAAGCATCGTCTCAACGCGCAGAGCTGAAAACTGTGGCCTGACGTCTGAAGCCATGCCAAGACCAGATGATAGGCCGCAGTAAAACCAGTCCGAGGCGTCTAATTTTGGAGCCATGGATGGTTAAAAAAATACCTAAAGGGAAAAGAGAATAGCTCCCATGCCGACATGGGGGAGTCGGAGCCAGTTAAAACAAACATGAAAATAATTGCAATTGCCTCAGTGTGAGACAGCTATGATTGGTGTTTGCTGTGCGACTGTGGAAGCGTTTGAGCGGCACGGTGGCCACTGTCAGTTGCGATGCTGCTCTGTCTGTCCGCGAAGGCCCCCGAGCAGCGATAGGCCAATTAGCCGGGCCCCATCAGAAGAAGAGGAGGATGTCTCCCTGGCCTCGAGTGATGTTTTCCACTTCCTGTTTGCGCTCCCTTTCCTTCCTCACTTCCCGCACTGGGACATCTGCAGAACACATTCAGGGCTCTGCCACCAAGCCATGAGCACTAATACAGCAGGCTCAAAAGAAGCTCTTATTGATCTATCATATGTAGATGATGGTAAATACATTTGCTTCATTCATTTGTTTTAGAGTTAAACAATGAATCTAGCCCTTAATCCATTTCATTGGACAGTGAGAGAGGAAGATTATGAGAACGCCACACAGGGACCAGTGTTGAGGGTAATGTGTTACAAACTCAAATAACCTTTTTAGAGTAACATGTAACTAAGTAACATTTTAATAATCAATTTTCTCGTTACTTTTTCAAAATCGGTAACACGTTAGACTAAGAGAAACTGGCTTCATCAACAACATTGATCTACTTCTCATCAGCCAGCGGACACCTGTGTGGACACAAGGAAGACGCAATGAGCTGAGGACGTATATACACATTTTATTTACGTATTTACGTGTGTGCCTGGTGACGTGAGCCAAGAGCAGAGCTGATGCCACAGAGTCTCCACAGTGGCCCTATGCCTATGTTGCTGCACACACTTTAATCCAGTGAATGTGTTATGTTCATTTTTGCAGCTAAAAATCACTGCACATCTGATAAATCACTGCGCCGCCTGTTGTTTTCATAAGAGCCTCTGATCAAAGCAGCTGATTGGAGTCTGTCTCCACTCCGTTTGCACGACAAAATGTTGAGCTTTGACATGTCGTTCTCTTTATGTATCAATGTGCATGTTATAAGCTACGTGTTAAACTCCTTTTTCCACTAAACAGGCTGTGAAACTGAAAATATAAATGTATAGCGCTCCGTCATTATTACACTGCGATCAACAGATTCTTTATTCTGTTGATAGCCTGTCATAAACGACGATAGCTGATCATTTAACCATTCTGCAGAAGCCCACGTATGTTGCAATGTTGTGTTTTAAATCGTTTTTTTTTTTTTTTTTTAACAGAATATACTTACTGTTAAGATGACCCCTTGGAAATCTACTTGAGTTATTTTTATGGCACAGTATTCTCAGGAGAGTGCAGATTTTTTAAAACTAAGTACCCTCTCTCTCCTCCCAGTGCTTTGTGACCTTTAACCTGGGCTGACACAGGAGAGTGATGGGACGGAGATGAGGCAGAAAAGTGGCAGGTCAAAGCCCCAGGATCCAGAGGCCAAGGGCTGAAAAGGGTCGGAGACAGGCTCCTAACAAGACTGGCCACAGGACGGGTCAGCTCCCAGAGGAATTCAGTTCCCACTTAACACAGACTGTAGCCGATGATCCATCAGCACACTGAGACACTGACACATCTCGTTACAGCAGAACAAGAGCAAACCCATTCCTGTCTTGTACTGTTTTATCTATTTGTATTTGTATTAGCAACGTTACAATATACTGAAAATCAAAATCTCAACGTTAGGCAGGAATCAAAAACATGAAGTGCATGTGCAGCCCTCCATGATGTGCAGGTGTATATAGTATTTAACACAAATTGAGCTAACTAAAACAAATTTAACAACATAAACTAAAGCCTGTCTTCATTAGACAGAGAAAGCAAATCTGAACAAACATCAGATATTTTTCAAAAAAGCTGACATTGTGGAGCATGATACAAAGGACATTAAAACAGAAAGTGAATTTCATTTTCAAAAGAGACAATATTTCTGGTCCTCCTCTGGAACTGAGTAGATCATCCGAGTTCCAAAGCCAGGGAAAGGATGCCAGATCTCAGCTGAGCACACACTGATCTCTGTGCTTTTTTTAGCTTCAGTGTGACATAGGGTTCTGGGCCATTAACACTTTTAATCAAACTATATGCTCTTAATTTTGGTTTCTGCAGAATGTCATTACACATATTATGTTTATCACTCCGCCTGCTCCTTAAGAGTGCAGACGCTCTTCTGCTTGCTCATGCCAGCTTTACTTTGCTTTTTAGTTATTTCCACTTTTAGCCAATCATTTTGTGGTCAACTTTTTACATCACTTTTTACCTTTTTTTAACTGGATTTTTATGTTTTTACTTATTTTTACTTTTTGGACCTGCTGAGCGACTGGAGCGTTGGTATCTATTTTTCAACATGTCTGGGGTAAAAACAACTGCTACAAACTCTTTCTGCCATACTTGTTGGAAATATCAACAGGAAATCAGTGCGCTACAAACACCAGGAAGGGGGAATCAGAAAAAAAAAAAGTATTTCTCCAGGCTTTTAGATAAACTTGAAAATCTGGAAATGCAATCCTTTTATCAGTGGACCACTCCCAAACATCAACAGAAGGATCAATAAATTCAGTCGGCTGCTTCCACTAAATACATGGCTGTCCAAGACCTGTGAGACAAGAGGAGTACACTTCATTGATAACTTCAACTTGTTTTGGCAACGTGTGGACCTGTTTAAAGGAAAGGGCCCACATCTAAACAGAGGAGGGGTCGGATAATCTCCTGCACTCCCTGAGACACCCAAATGTTTCTGGGCGCAGAGTTAAAGGTTCTTAAACAAAAAAAGTGTCCTCTTAGAAGCCATCAGCAACCAAAAAACACTCCCGCCTCACCAGCCAAAGATCCTCTGCTGACCGTGCCACCATCAACACCTCCACCGCTGCCCTGACTTTTTTCATAATTTAAGTATGTGTCAATCAAAATGTAGTGTCACTGCATCGAACAGATTGATGTGTGGATGTAAAATAATTTTCTCCAACTGAACAGAAACAAGGCTGAACTAATCATCTTTGGACCACAGAAACAAAGAGAAAGTGTCAGCAGTCACCTCGAGTCTCTTTCTCTAAAATCTAAAAACCAGGTTAGAAATCTAGGGGTCATCATGGACTCAGACTTGAATTTCCAGAGTCACATTAAGTCAATTATATCATTTGCATTTTATTACCTTAAAAATATTTCCAGAGTCAAAGGGATGATGTCTAAACCAGACTTAGAGAAACTTATTCATGCTTTTATCTCCAGCAGGTTAGATTACTGTAACGGCCTGCTCACTGGTCTCTCAAAACGAGGGTTAAGACAGCTGCAGCTTATTCAGAACGCTGCTGCTCGGGTTCTAACTAACACCAGGAAGTACAACCACATCAGTCCAGTTTTAAAATCTCTGCACTGGCTTCATGTTGCTCAGAGAATAGACTTTAAAACAGCACTGCTGGTTTACAAGTCTTTTAATGTTTTATCACCAGAATATATTTCTGACATGATAGTTGCTTATGAGCCTCCTCGGACTCTGAGAACATCTGGGACAGGCCTTCTGCTCGTGCCCAGAGTTAGAACTAAACCGGGTGAAGCAGCGTTTAAGTTTCATGCAGCAAAAACCTGGAACAACCTCAACTTTAACAACATTCAAGGGGAGGTTAAAAACCTCCCTCTTTATCTTATCATAACTTTAAGTGTTATTTTTTATCTGCACTCTTTTTATAAAATGTTTTAATTTTTCTTATGTTTCTAAATCTAAATCTTGTAAATTGTCTTTTATTTCTGTAAAGCACTTTCAGTTACCCAGTGTATGAATTGTGCTATATAAATAATGCCTGCCTTGCCTATCTTTTAAAGAAAAATGATTTAAATCTAATTTGAATTATTTCTGTAGATATATTTAAGATCTGCTTCATCAAAAATGTTCTCAATTTTAGCTGGTCCAGGTGTTATTATTAGAGCGATCCCAATTAAATACATAAAATGTTTTATCAGTCTTGTATTAAGCATTTCACCCAACCTGATATGCTGTGCTTCGCACAGCTCCCATCCCATGTCTCCACATAAAGCCCGTTTTGTGGCACTTTTGTGCACACCTAAAATTTTTTGCAGAGATCTACACTAAACCTTTTTTACAATGAGACTGTTTACAGTAGCCCCAGACTCCAGCTCCATGATCAAGTATGGGACAGACAGGCTCTGTACTGTTCAGTTTAGGTTTTATAGCCATATATACAAGCCTTAATTTTATTTATAACTGCTGAGCGTGATAGTACTTTTATAAATATTGGAGCTGTAGGTATAGCTATGACAAATACAATTATCCTTGTTCTTCTTTGTCAATAAACTTCAATTTGAACTCTATATAATGTAGCTGAGCCTTTACAGTTCATTTGGTCCTGTTCCTACCACAGTTTAGTATACAAGGGCTGTATCTCAACTGTGGGACTAAATGAGGAATGTTTTGGTAGTGGACATGTTGCCAGCGCAATTTATTTTCTTTGTATTTATTTAAAATGAATAACTTATTTATAATATTCTGCTAATGTTACATTATTCACTGTTTTATTGTGTATGTCTAAACCAGAGCCATTGAACCGGGTTATTTAAGTGAGACACTCCAGCCTGTCACATAGAGAGGTGCAGTGTGGCATCTGTGAGCAGAGCTGGGAACTGCCAATGCCGTAAGTGTTTGATTAGTGGAGAGTGTATGGTACCTACTGTTAACAAAACTTCAATCTTAAAACACCTTCAATTTTACACTACAGCTGTTTGTACACCTGGGACCTTCTAAAAATGTTCCAAAAAGGATTTTAAGACTGTGCGTTCATTTCAAGGGGGCAACAGACACAATCTTTATACCTATAATAAAAAATTACCTATAAGAAAGAAAAAGTTAAAGCAAAAGCATTTAGACTTTGTTTTTAAGGTGAAGACGTTTCATCTCTTAATCCAATAAACTTTTTCAATTCTGAGATCAACTAGTAAAAGAGCTGAGCTTAGTTTTGTTTTAGGTTTCAGAATATTGTAGTAAATACTAGGCAACATGAATTTGAGACCACTTCTTCTGTTCATTGAGGGCGTTTCCATTTGAACATAAATGGCTTCCTTCACACCTCTCTCAAACCATCTGCAGACTCAGGTCCTTCTTCTGTGCTGATACATCCTCTTGTGAAGCTGTTGTTTTGTGAACATGGTGGTCTTGTGCTCTGTGCTGAAGAGTCCTGATGACTCCCAGCTTGTGCTGCAGAGGGTGGTGAGAATCAAACAGAAAATATTGATCTGTGTGTGTAGACTTCCTATAAACTTCTACTTGGAGTGTGCTGTCCTCACAAATAACCACTGCACAGTCTAAGAAGTCCAGGCAGTCGTCTATGGCATCTTCACAGGTGAACGTAATGTTCTTGTCCTCTGTTTTTTGTGAAAGCTTCTACTTCCTGGGTTTTAATTTTGACCCACGTGTCATCAACATATCTGAACCAGTGACTGGGCACTGCACTTGGGAAAGACACCAGAGCTCTGTTCTCTGCTTCCTCCATGTACAGGTGAGCCACAATCGGGGAGACAGGTCACCCATGGCACAGTCTGTAGAAGTTACCTCTAAATATAAGTAAATAAGTAGTGTTTAAACATACCTCCAGTAAAAGTCCTGTAAAGATGTGTCCTGTAGTAGTCTCTTCCTTACAACCACGAGTGCTTCATTGGTGGGTATGCAGGTAAAGAGGGATGTGACATCAAAGGAGTCAATGGTCTTATCTGTGTCACTTGTAGATGTTTTATTATGTTAGTAAAGTCCTGTGAGTTGATGATATGGTGTTGTGAGTGGCCTACCAATGAAGCCCAGATGGTGGCCAGCTGTTTGGCTATAATGTAGGTGGGTGAATCTGTGATTAAGATTAGTTTGTTTCTTTAGGACAGTGTACATTGTAGATTAAGACGGAACAGAGATGCTTGTACCAGATTTTAGTGTAACAGCTAATTTCCATCTGTAGTCCTATATTGTACATGTTTTTGGTGGCAGGGGAAACCGGAGCACCCGGAGGAAACCTACGTAGACACAGGGAGAGCATGCAAACTTTGCATCCCACACTTTGAGAAACACTGAAGAAGATGCACAATAAGAGGTTGAACAGGCAGGTATAAAATGTAGTATATTACACAATATAAATATGGTCACAAACGGAAATAACTAAAATGAACTGAACTTAATATAGTTGCTGTTCTGTAGATCTGTGTGTCTGCCCTGTTGTCTGTTTGTCCTTCTTCATGTCCTCTTTTTTTCACCTTTTATTAACAATATCAGAGCTATTTGGCAGTTTAAAGAAACTACTCACATACGGCTGTCGTGACATCTTTGCAACTTAATGTAGTGTGACAAGGATTTTACTTATTAATATGTATTATGATTTATTAATATGTGTTAATAAATTACACTCATAGTAATCGGTCACTGCTAAAAAGAAAAAGACGTCAGTGACAAAAAATACTATACTGTATGTTAAATTGCAGAATTGTAAGTATCCGTCAGCAGTCTACTAAGCCTCTTTTTAGGCGTGTTCTATGGGGTCACATGTTTTTTTTTTTTTTATTGGTCACTGCAGAATTGGCAACAAGGCAGAGCCACAGAACCATATCTAAGTTTTAGACATGAAAAAGTAGGGCTCTGATGTCAAAGAAGAGTCAGCTAGGTGACTCCAAACAAACGGGACAAATGCATCATATAAATTTTTCCGTTGACCAAAAAGAGAAGCAGTTATCTTCTACTCACACTAAGCTAAGCTAACCAAGCTTCTACTCTGCTTCCACTGATACTGTAGAGGCCTGTTGATAGCTGAAAATAGACATGGGAGGGAGGCACATTCCTGTCCTGTGTTTTTAATATGATAATTGTGCGCCTAATTGCAGCTCGGTGCCAGAGAGCGCCGGCCCTGTACAGCCTCTCAGTGTATCTAATCAGCTTCTTGTGAGCCTCCTGTATCTGAAGGCTATCACGGAACAACGGGCCTGGTTAACCACTGGCTCCAAGCGCCGCGTCGGGACAGATTAGATTTATCCTCGCTCCCTGTTTCGCTGCCAGAACAAATCCCGTCTGCGTTATCAAGCACTTCCTGAGTCACGGTCTGCGTATGACCATTAGTTTTTCAGCCGTATGTCTCTATTAATGAGACATTGGCACGTGTTCACTGCCGTTCTCCACACTGCGTTATTTCTAATGAGAGGCGGTGAACAGAGTGATTGATGCGACTCTGCGTTAACTATGACCGACTGGACTGGGGCTAACGGAGAAGGCTTGTTGGCGTCTGCAGATGTGGCTAAAGTAAATGTCATTATGTAAAGTCAGATGTGGGTCAGTGGCGGGATGAAGGGCCCGGCCTCTTTGTCTCAGGGTGCAGTCAGGCAGCACATGCTTCATTAGATCACTGGCTTCTGCTCATAATGTCTGCTTTACGGGTCACACTCAGCACTAAGCCTAAGTATTTGTGAGGGTTCTCGTTTCTTCTCCTTTTAAATTAGGTTGGTAGTTTAAGTGAAAACTTAAGTGTATTTATCTCAACTTCAGTCTAGCTTTACGTACTGCCACTTACAGCTCTAGTTTGCATACATAAAAAATAAAACTTATCAAATAACATCAGCGCATTTACTCACTTAACTGACTGACCTAGTTCTGAAAATATGTACAGTATTTTACTATTTCAGATCCAATGACCATCAGCTTGACAGATGACAATTAGTGTATATATTTGTGTGTGAGCCAGACGCTCAAAGTAGCAGTTGGTGCAGATTCCTGTTTCCCCAGGAGCCGACTGAGGCCTGGTCGTGTGAAGGTGACTGGGTGGGGGTCCTCGTACAGAAAACAGGGGACCTTCGAGGAACAGGGGCTCCCTCTGTGAACAGAGGAGAGCGCGAAAGGGCCCACTCCCGGTGCCCAGCGTTGTAACTCTACCCCACAGATAACCATCAGCCTCAGGCCTGCCCTGCCTGCCACCCCTGCCCCTGCTGCTACGGGTCACCGAGGAGGGGGCAACACTTTTACATCAGCGTAGACCAGTCTGGAGGCCTTGCATAGCCCTGCAGGGGCGATAACTCACTCACACATTTACACCAGCTTTATGTCCGAGCTGTGCTGCCTGCTCTGGCCTCTTACTCCAGGAATGGCTCATGTCAGGAGTCAGACTTTAAAAATACATACATACATACATAACTATCTTAGTCTGACTGGAAACCATACTAAATTTCTGCTTACACACTTAGATTATGGACCTGGGAGTTACTTTACTCCCTTACTCTAACTGTGTACACATTTTGGTACCGGAAGATAAGCAGACAACAATACATTTTTAATGGTCACTCAAAGCTCATAAGAGCATAGGCTTCAACTGCAAAAGGCTACACGCCAAATAACACCAGAAGCCTAGGACATGTTATTCTACAGAACGCCAAATAACACCTCATGGAAGATACAGTTAAATACATAATGTTTAGGGACCTGTGCATCCTCATCAAAGACTGTGTCTGACAAGATTAGAATGTTAAGCACACTCATAAGTTTATTATTTACTGCCTCTATAGTTTAATATAGCGCACATAAACAGAGTTTCATTAGTGTGGGACAGTTACAAAAAGGTGGCGCTAAATACCGCAGTCTGTTAAAGAATCCTCATGCAAAAATGAAAATGTAAAACAATATTTACACAAACAAAGCATGTATTGTTTATTGTTATAAATGTTCCAATATTTATGAAATACTGCAAGATGGTGTTTTTATTTTATAACTCGATCATGTTGACTACATGGGCTTACAGATTCTGACTTTGTCAGTTAAAGCTATTATTGCATTTGTTTTTTTACACATCGGCCCGAACACAAGCAGAACCTGCATGAAAGAGCCTAAAATGTAACATAACAAATGAAACACCATGTCAGTCATGCAACAAAACATGCATTAGAGAAACAGGAAGAACATTTGATACACATAAGAAAGTCAAACGGAATGTGAAAAAGAACCACTGCAAGTGGGAGAGCTATATAACAGACTGTGACAAAGCCAGAATTGTTGGAACAGAGGACAACAAACACCGTATTTGGATTGAGGAGGCGATCATAAAACCAGGACGAGGGGGCGTACATGGTGTTACACATGGGACGCTGCTCAAGAAGTCGCACTACAGGGCGCGAACGGTAGAATGACAAAACCTATATAAACCAGATGGAAAGACACGTCTCAGTAACATCAAGTGAACCTTCTGCAACACTCAGATAAAACACAGGTCTGTAAATAAGAAACTCAAATGGTACAGCTGTTGAGTTTTTATTTGGTGTCTTAAAAGCTGGAACAAGAACAATCTTACTACTACTACTGTTTATTGCAACAGTATATGGCTACACTCCAATTCACATTACATTTCTATCTCACGTGGAAACAAAACTTTAAAGATGTAATCTTTAAGATTTTATTTTTTATTTGTTTTTTTAAAGCAACGTAGTTCAGAAATACCTGTGCCTTGCCTTCAACTTCAGGCACTTAGCAATCCTGACCAAATCTTCCACTGGCTAAGAGTGTGCTGTCAAATTATGCTCTAAATACCTGCAAATGAAAATAGCTTCAGATGTTTCCACACATTCAATCTAAAGCAGTGTCAATCTTTTTTACCATAAACAGACAACTCTAAAGCTGTGTCATAAGGAGAAGTGTATATAGGATTCTTCCTGAAGTCTACATGCATTGGGTATCATGCCTCCACATCTAAATATTTGCCTGACCCGGCCCTCATTATACATCAGAGAGGACCCTTCTGAAAAAGGGTTGTGCAGTCTATGTTACATTAGTGTGGTCAGGAGAGCACTTTAGAGCTGAGTGGCCCTTGGCTCGGCTCAGCATGTGACACACCGCCCCCGCTGCTCCTCACAAACACACAACTGTGAATGAAATGGACGCTGGCAACAGGCACAGACCGAACAACGGAGGCTGTGGTTATTGTGCATAACCTATAGCTGCCTCACAGTCTATGTCATGGTAAGTGACACACAGACAGTCTACAGCACAGGGCACTGCTTTGACTTTAAGATTGGGTAAAAAATAGGGACATTTTCGGACAGGGCAAAATCAGGACATTTTTTGTAGATATCAGCCAGACACAGGACAAGGAGCCGAAAATGGGAACTGTCTCTGTTAAATCGGGATGTATACCCTAACTGTGCAACCCCTTATGTTCTTTTTGGCTTTTTCCTCTTTTCGATCTAAACAGTAAATAATTTTGACAATTTATATATGGATCCAAGTGGTTATGAGCAAGCCACAGAGTCATACTTTATTGTTTCTGGGTAAAAAGTCTCATGAATTACAAATATATTTTACAAGCCAACCTCCTCTGCTTTTGTACATCTGTCCAATACATTTGACCTTGGAACCTTTTTACAACATGTATAAAAAAAGCTGATATCTCCATCAGGTTAGATATAATGATACTGTTACGATACTTGGCCTTATCCAGTCTTATCAAAACTGAATGTGCACACATATAAAAGTCCAACACTTGGTCGGGACTGTGGTTATATAAATGTCTTTTTACTGCTGATTTAAAGTGTTTCACATTATATTCATCCTAAAACGCCCTGTTGGGACAAACCAAAATATTGATTTATGTCCAGACATCCATAAAGTTTGCAATTCATGACCCATTAAGCCCTGAGCATGTGAGAGACAGATGGTATTTGGCAGGTGAGCTGACACACACACACTCACACGCACACTCAGGGAGGAACCTGCTGATTGTTTGGCCTACAACTGGTAATTGCTTTAGTTCCCTGTCATAAAAGCAATAAAGGCTTATCGCTGAATAAATAAAACTGACCCATTACTGCCAAGGAGCACCATAAATATTTCCCAATTATCTATATTTATTTATTTATTTATTATGCGCCCATTTGCCTCCAGTCGTCATAAAACTGTACTGACATGCTTTCCCATTACAAGGTCATAAGAAAGGCCAGAAATGAGCTGACTAGCTGAAAAAAAAAATAGAAAATAATAACTTACGCTGCCCCTTCAAAAAAAATAAATGTGGATTTAGGGAAGCAAAAAGGTAAAAGCCCTCCATTGGATAATTACAGCATGGATGATTATATTTCAGCTGGCAACAAGTTATTTAACTGACGCAATGTTGCCACATTTCTTAAAGGTACTATGTGTAGATTTTTTTTTTTATTTTTTTAGCCTTGCATGCTAACAACGACACTACTTTTGTTGTAACAATGAAGGAGATCGCATGTTACGTTATGATTATGCCCATTGGGGTTTACATAGTAAGGAAATGCTACACATAAGAAGTTGATAAGACCTTTTGATCAAGGAGTACTTGCACCGGTTAATACTGATAATAAATAAGTAAACATAACGTTTTACTGTAACAATAAACCTACAGATTTGTACTTTTTCTTATCTCTGTAAAAAACATTGTGCATCTGCTTGTGCTGCAGTCTCTGCTGGTTATTGACGTGCGTGTACGAGCTTGCACAACGAGAACGAGTAAGCAGGCTGCAACTGTCACAAACAACCTGAAGTGTTGCTTGTGTTTTAGAAATGTCATTAACCTCTGTAATGCACCTTTAAACCACCATGCAGGAAGACACATTCTGTGGCCGTAGAAAAGATGTTAATCTGTTTCAAAAGGGTCACATTATTGGTATCAAGCAAAGAAAACATCTAAGAAGATTGGGTTAGGAACTGTCCTAAACATTATTAGAAACTGGAAGGATAGTGGGGAAGTATCATCTTCAAAAAAGAAATGTGGTCGGAAGAAAATCATAAATGATTGTAGTCTGTGATCACCTAAATGTTTAGTGAAATCAAATTGTAAAAAAACAACAGTAGAACTCATGGCTGTGTTTGTATGTCAAAGTATGAGCTTTTCCACAAACACATAATGTGAAGGGAACACAAGGGTTTGGGACTAAACTGTGCAGCCTTAGCCAATGGGAAAAAAGCTTAATTTTGCGTGGGAGCATAAAGACTGGACTCTGGAGCAATGGAAGAAGGTCATGTGGTCTGATAAGTCCAGACCTGTTCCAGAGTGATGGGTGCATCAGGGTAAGAAGAGAGGTGGATGAAGTGACGCTCCTACAAGCCTGTGGGGGCAGTGCTATGATCTGGGGCTGCTGCTGACCACCTGAGTATACTGAATGACCAGGTTATTCCATAACAGTGTGTGACTTTCTTTAGTGTTTTTTGGCTGAGCAGTGTATTATGTAACTGGTATGGACAATTTTAACATTTACATGAACTTTCCGAAAATGATTTCTATCATAACTAGTGTAACTTAGCTGACAACCTATCTATAATAATTATATCACAAGAAATACATACTCATACATAATGAGAATAGCTCACATCATTAATGTAAATGAATTCAAGTTTATTTGATGATTCACTTTTGTGTTCAGAATACCTTTGGTAATTTCACACAAGTTGTGCAAATTCAAATGATAGTGATTAGGTTTGAAACTGCATTAAACTACTGTATGACTCTGACTAATTGCTTGAAAAATTTTAAAGTAAGCCTCTATTATATCTTTGTTGCAAAGATGCCTTATATAAATTACTAAGCTTTCATAAATTTTTCTGAATAAACAGGATTATGTGAATGAATCATTTTTATTTTTGTGGCATTGTGTATTTACAAACATATTTTCTTCTTTTAGGCTCAATTTACCACAATATTAAAAGATAAACAGCCACTGGTCTGGACCATGGTCTCACAATGGACTCCAGGGGTTAGCTTACCCATCCATCCTGATGTTTTCAGAGATCTACAGAAGGCTGTAAGTCTGGAGGAAGTTTCTGATCTCTCTATTTATGGAATAAAGGAGTTGGCAGTGCTGAGCAGTGTCAAACAACATAGTTAATGTAATTATCTTTGAGGAGAAAGGCTCGTGCAACAGGATTAAATATTGTGCATGTCTCCACTTGTCATTATAGAGGCTTTTGTACAATGTATTCCAAATGGCAGCTGGCAGTGGTAAGTGTCCATGATCACGTGCTAACAGTTAATGGTTTAACGGTTATTTTGGACAAATAGATGAGCTAAATGATGTTTGAGTAATACACATATGGAATTACTTATTACACATACGGTTTCTTGTTCAGATATTAAACAGCACTAATAGCTCTTTCACACCAACCAGGCTCAGTAATGGTCCTGGTTCCGGTCTGGAGACTGGAAACCTCTGTTGAACCAGTCTGAGCAGAACCAACTTTTCACAGTCCCACCATATCTCTGTAACAAATGTACCGATCAATCCACAACAGATGTAAACATTGGATTTTCAAGTAGTACTTTTAACATAAGTTTCTTTAGTTTTTTAACATTGTAACTCTAGCAGATCCGGTTCAAATCTTGGACGGGTCATTTGTCCAATGTCATCCCCTCTCTCTCGCCCTGTTTCTTGTCAACCTATTGTCAACTAGCAATAAAGAATTATAAAATACTTAAACATTCATAACAGCATTTATATCAAAGCTTGGACAACAACATGATTCAACCTGGTTGGGGTGAAAGGGTAATAGACATTGCCTGGCCATTATTCCGCACTGCCAAATGAGGGGAAACATTTAAATACTGAACCAAGCTGGACAATTACAAAGTCAGATTCCGTGAAGTTATATTGCTAATTTCCTGGACTGTTTACAAGTGAGGCGGCAGATGCTACAGATTTGGGCCAATGGACCAGTTGGTACCAATGGATTTTGCAGGAGGCTAACATGCTGTATATCAAAGACAACAACATAATACAAAATATGTGAAAGAGAAATGTATGTACTCATTTAATTCTACACTTTCTGTAAAACAACACTGAACTAACCTTACCACACATGGTCCCCCAACCTCCTCCGTCCGACTCAGAGCCCTCTCAGGTTTCTGTTTGTGTTTCTTCCGTGGTGCCCTACTCCAGGATGCTGGTGTAATAGCTCCAGGAACAATGCACAGTGCAGTGGCTGAGAAAAGATTCCATGCCATTTTGATTTGCACAACCTTTCTGTTTAGACCGCTCCGCTGACTCGCACTGGGAGCGAGATTTAGATCGTAAACAGGCAAAGTGAACCGCAGCAGAGAGGCCTCAGCGTGGACTGCCAGCTCATCTAATGTAATCATAATGTTTTCTTTCAAAAGAGCTTCACTGTTGCATAAAAAACTCCCCTCATTATGTTGGCTCCAATTTAGCTTTTTGGGTTTTCTCACTGGAAATAGACTTGTTCCTGTTTTGACAAATGGTTTGCTGGGTTTAGGCTTTGCATTCCCACAGAATGTCAAACATGGTGTCAAAAAAAAAAAAAACATACGTGTGCCCACACCAAATGACGTATTGAGTAAGTGCAGAGAGTTTATTAATTAAATGATGCTGAAAGTTTTTGGCACTCCAGCAGCCGCTCCCTCTCGCCATGACAAACACTGCAATTGGGACTGACCCAGTGCTGCGCATGTTCACGTTGTCTGACATGTCTGAGGTGCACTTTGGTGCATTGGTGTTCCAGTAGGAGTTTAGGGTTTAATTGCTAGATGAATCATACCTGCTGTAGGTTCCCAGGACTGTGTATGATGTGCATCTGGGACAGGCCTTCTGCTCGTGCCCAGAGTTAGAACTAAACAGGGTGAAGCAGCGTTTAAGATTCATGCAGCAAAAACCTGGAACAGCCTCAACTTTAACAACGTTCAGGGGGAGGTTAAAACCTCCCTCTTTAGCTCCGCCTACACTACAACTTAAAGTATTTTTTATCTGCACTCTTCTTTTGAAATGTTTTTCATTTTTCTTATGTCTCTAAATCTAAATCTTGTAAATTGTCTTTTATTTCTGTAAAGCACTTTGAGTTACCCAGTGTATGTGTTGTGCTGTATAAATATAAATGCCTTGCCTTGCCATCATATGAAGAGTAAATGTTTCCAAAATCCCTGCCTCTTCCTTTGCTGTGCAGAACTTCTGGACTCATGCCCAGAAGCTGTATGTATGAATACAAATTGCCCCTAATAAATGTTTATTATTCATTTAAAGAAGTAACTGTGTCAGCCAAAAAAGTACAGCAATCTGGCATGGTTTTGGTTCGAGCTCAGTCTTGAATTAAACTAGTGCTGAATCATTTAAGGTCAAGTTTACAAAATTTATTTCTTATGTTGGTTAAGTCATTGAACAATCCTCTTTATTCTGGGTTATTCTTGGTTTAGTCCAGGTTTGTGTTTAGATCTGGTTTACAGTCTTTGATTTGTAAGTCTAAGTTTAGTCCTTTAGTTTAGTCCTGGCTATAGTTCTGGGTTAATCCTGGGTTTATTCCTGATTCTGTTCTGGTTTGGTTCTGGTCTAGTCCTGATTTAATCCAGAGTTGTGGCTCGGCCCAAGTGGAGTTTTTTTCCCCCTTATTTTCTCTGGTTTAGTTTTCAGTCTTGGTGTGGACCCTGGTTTGGTCCTGATATACCGTAATTGTTGTGTTTTATCTCATTGTTTTAGTTTCATATCTGTGCCTTAAAGCGCCACTACCCATTTTATGTTTTCTGTCACGGTTTCAAGCCCACCCCTTACCAACAATAGCTGCAGAGGAGCCTTTCCTGCTTTTCTTTTATTAAAAATTTTAGAGCTTACCTAAACTGCTATCTCTGATACTGTTATTATCGCTGCCTCGTTTCTCATCCCACAAATGATTTGCCAATATTTATCCACATTTAACTCTGCTTCCCTTGTCTCCATTAATTTTTATATATCTGAAGTGTGACTCATTACGTGTAAAGCAGCAGAGTGAGAACTCCTCAGTTATTTTGTTACACCCCAATAAAACACTGCATACAAGACATTGGGCGTTCAAAAAATACAAACTTTTTGATTTATTATTTATCTGCTTGTCTCTGCACCTTTACATTAAACTCTAAGATCCTTGCAGGACCAGGTTTAATCCAGTCAGTGCAGGACAGCAGTCACAAATCAATCAATCATTTATTACAGTTTCCTCTTGACTGCACATAAGAGGCTGCAATCCATACATCTCTGTTTTGTGAACATGCACACTGCAGATTCTGCTCAAAAATCAGGAAGTAGTGGGGTTATAACCACTGCTTCCACTAAGTTTTATATTTAAAGCACTTAATGTGTGTATCTTTTTGAAACAGACAAATGCCTATAATCTTATTTTCATAATAAACTAGACAAGAAAAAAGTTTGGACAGATGTTTTCCATTTTGTTCAACTACATACTTTAACATTTTACGCAGTGCACCTTTAAATACATTATCCAGTGTTACCCTATATGGAACCAGGGGATCAAACGTCTGCAGCTCATTTGTATTCTGGCCAGGACAAAGAAATTCTCTCATGTTACATCTGTTCTAAAGTCACTGCACTGGCTCCAGTTCAGATCAGAATTGACCACACTCGTCACTACATTAGAGCTCTACTGAATCCAAACCAGCCTCAGAGCTCTCCGTATTTGTTGTACCTCGTGTTCAGTCCAAAGCTGTTGAAGCTGCATTTGTTCATTTTGTTCCAAAAAAATTAACTCACTTCCAGACAGTATTTTTTTTAAATGCACCAAGAATTATCTCTTTCAAAAGTAGACTTACAGCAGAACTAATTAACATTTTTAACCATCATAAAAAGTTCTTACAATGCTTAATTGAGTTGTAATGGTGTGTTTGAAGCATGCACTATTCCCCTCTGATGCATCTGAGCTGAAAAAAAAGCACTTGCAAGTTGAGCTGCCACCGACCCGACGCAAGTCTTGGGTCATGTTCACGTTCACGCGAGAGTGACAAATTGTTTTAAAGTAATTCAATATGCACATAGCGACCTCCCGCAGTGAGCATACCAAAACTTTTTTTTATTATCAGTCATGGTGGAACCACCAGTTTTTACGACAAAGTGATTCAATGAAGGAAGCTGTAGGGGGAGCTTTGGAAAACTTAGTTATTCTATAAAACACTCCTTTTCTCACTTGTTTATTAACAACTGTAATACATCTGTTCATGCTGTACATATGTTAAATTATCAATTAATGAATCTTTTTTTTTTTTTACCTTTCTTCCATGTTTGTTCTTTGCAACAACTTTTGTGTCATTTCTGTAAAGCAGTTAATTTGGTACAAAATATAAATTTATTTTCTCCCTTTTCTCTGTTTTATCACCTAGTTGATTAGGGGTTGAAAACAAAACAGTGCAGTTTCAACTGCCCTGTTTCTGTTTTACAGTTGTCTCTGTCATACAAACCTTACTAAATAACACCATAACAACAAATCTAACCATAGCCATTATAAGCTGAATAGTTTAAAACTATTGTTTTTGCCAGTCTTCACATAATTTCCACATTAACAGCAAATTAAACTTTTTTCCCCATATCTTTTTTTCCCCAATATTTCACAAGTTTTTGAGCAGAACCAGAGTTCAATCTCTCATTCACACCCACCCTAAACAGCCGAGACATTTAGTGGAAACTAATTTGGCCCTGGATCTAATTTTTGACCACAATAGATTAAACTGAGATAAGTAAAGAACACAGAAACATGAACGGACTGAGGAGCCGTCCACACGGAGACGCGTATTACTGTATATGCATACAATTTTTATCATACTGGCGTTTCATCCACACAGATCCAGCGTTTTGGGAGACTGAATCCGCTATTTTTTGAAACAGGGTCCTAAAGTGGATAAATCTGAAAACGTCACCCTTGCAGTTTTGTGTGTACAGCCAATCCGTATATTTTGTGAAACAATGATGTCATCACATCACGTGTCGGCTGTGTAACATGTAACAGCAACAACAATAATGGCGGACTACATGATTGTGTTCGTGCTGCAGAAGATACTAAGCCTACTAGCTTTATTACAGCAAAATCTATTGCTTCTTTGCAATTGTGGTGAGCAACAAGCAATAAAAGTCAACACCATACGCCACAAGGTTACGCGCATGCTCAAAGTCTTCTTCTCCGTGTATAGTGTCTATTTGTGGCAGAATTACAGCTTCCCCTACTGGTCTGGCATATATACTACACCGTTTTCATTCGGCTTCAGTGGTTTCGTGTGTATGCAGATATTTCTTGAGACAACACCGTGTTTTCGGAATTTTTTTTTAGAACGAGGGGAAAAAAAAGATGAGATAGGGAATGCACCGGCTTCGTGTGGACTAGGCCTGGGCTCATTATCAACATATTGTTGTCAATATCATAAATAGGACAGTCTCTAAATACTGTACACATTAGTGCTGTATTTTTGGGACAGATTTGAAATAAAGTTAAATAATAAACAAAAAGATCCCACTTAAAGTGCATTGTTGAAAGCCTTGTGCTGCACTATAACATGTTGTTAACACAGCCCTGTTGAGTCTCATCCTGGGAGTGTTTTTAATAGGTACTATTGAGCAACTGTCAGGTGTCATTTTTTCTAATTATCTTGCACATTTCGTTACAGCTAATTACACCAGTCAGGGCATGCAGCCTACAGCTTTTGGCGGTGTTCGTCTTTATGCTTGAGTGGCTTCAAAAATAGCTCCCATTGCATCTCTCCTTAAACCACAACCAAGCAGCTGAGTCAGGAGTGAAAGCACATCGGTGGAAGTTATTTGGGCATAAATTGAAGATTGCATCAGACATATTTACGGTGAGTTGGCAGCTTTGTTGGTGGCCTTTAGTTGCAGTGTGCAATTACACTTTATTTGCGCTCTGTAATATACAGTATAGGCACAAACTGGACCCACCCAGAAATCGAGCGGTCCAGACTAAACAAATGCCTCCCGCACAGTGTTATGAAGTTTACATGTTTTAATACGAGATTATGAAAGCCACTTTACTGTTATATAAAGATAGCCATGAAAGGCACTTAAGCTCTGTTATGGGAATGCTTATTCTTGCGGCTCTATAGCAGAGCAGGGAGCAAACTCAACACTTTGACCAGCAGTCCAGTGCTTTGTGCAAACAAAGCTCTGCCCAATGTCATTTCCCACTCTCACACCTGTTTCCTGTTCTATCAAATACAGGCCAAAAAATGCAAATCAGTTTCCCTCGCTATCTAATTTATCAAGACTGCCAGGGATTACGGGACGTTCAGACTGCATCTAAATGAAAGCATGTTGAAAATGGTATCTGACGCGCAAGACACATTTGAGTCCATAGTAAATCAGGTCTTAAATGTAACCCAATCCTGCCAGGCTAAAACTAGTGTCTAACTGCTGTGGTCCATCCTAAAGTAATTTCAAAAATCTGTGTTCAGAATATATCTGCTCCACCAACTGCTTTGACCCACAATATGTTTAAAAAAAAAACACAAAATATCACCTACATGGTCAGAAAAGTGTTTTCTTTGACTGTGCAACAACTGACACTTCTTTTACTGCAACAGTCACATTAATATTTTTTTATAAATATATAAATGAAAAGACTGTGCCAAAATTAATACCACTAATGTTATGTAAATTTGGACTTTGACTGTTTGGTGTCTGTAAAAATATTGTGTTATTTTTTTTACAGGGCAACCATTAATTCTAAATTTAGATACATATGACCTGCTGGTTTGGAAACCCTACAGTCAAATCTAAATCTCAGATCCACAATCTGGTGAAGATGGCAAACAAGATAATGGGTATCCTGTTCCATTCACTCCACAAGACCTGCAGGCTACTACGAGGCAGGCCAACAACATCCTGTCCGACACATCACATTTCCTGTTTTCAGAATATGTTTATTCTATTGAAATTAGAGCGGAGGTAAACACAGTTGCCTCTTGTATGTACGAATGTATGTATTTATGTAGATATTGTAGTGTTTCCCACAACTCACAGTTTCATTGTGGAGTATCTATCGAACCAGGTGCACTCTATAAAAGTGGGTTTAGTTTCCTAATTTCATGTCAAAAACTATAAAATAAATGTCACTTTATTGTTCATATTTTGGCATAAATAGGTACATACAGAAATTGTCAATTTAAATCTAAATGCAAAAGGTCTTATGACACATTTACACATAATAAAAAAACTTTCCACATGCACTTTTGAAAAAGAAGAGACAATAAATGTGTGTAATATATTTTAACCCCAGTCATTTCAAGTGGCAAAAATAAATATTCTAAATTCATGACAGTGGGTAATGTCCCTGTAATAGACCACACTGTCAGAGTGAGAACTAGAGCTATCTCTAAACAACAGAACAGAAATACCATGTGTCTTAGTCCAAGCTATTTTAATGGAAGTCCGTGTTGAGACATGCTTTTTGTCGTTTCTCAAAACAATCCAAGACTGAGAGCAGCTGAGGAGCAGACTGAGGCCGAGGCCGCTGGTGGCCACGCTGGAGCCTGGGGCCCCAGCGGGTTTGTTTGTGGTTTGTTTGCTGGAGGGGTGGGGTGTGGTGAGTAGTGAGGAGGGGTTTACCCACAGCGCTATCCCTGGCACCAGACGGTCCCACAGGATAAAACCCTGTCTCTGTTCTGCACCACCGGCCTCTTCAGGGATGAGACGGGACATGTACGAAACAGACTAGGGTCAGGCCTTGTGTCATTCCCCTTCATTTTCCTTAAAACATCAGAATTTTATTAATTTTTGATAAAAAAAACAGTATCACAATAACAATTGCCTCAATTGGCTGAACAAGAAAAAAAAGACAGTAAATAGACAAACAGGTTGAACTAGACAACATCCCCAGCCCTTAGACCCTCCATCAGGCTGAGGAAAAACCCAGCAGGGAAAAAAGAGAAACCTCAGGGAGAACTACAGATGGAAGATCCACTCCAGGACGGACAGGCCGTGACATAGAAGTCCATCATTATGTATAAATGAATGAAAATTAATATAGTCCATGATAATCTCAGCAGGACAGTTCATCCATCTGAGTGAGAGGAACTGGGTGGAATTCATTTTTAAAAAAGGTGGGTTAAATTGTAAACAGGGTTCCCACTGCCTTTTACTCAGTGCTTATTTAAAAGGAATGTTTCAGTATTTTAGACATGGGCTTGTACAAGCTTCTTGGACAGCTGTCAGTGTGCCCCATGAGGAATAACACATGGACAAATACTTAACTGCTATAATTAAAGGAAGTGGGGAAAAATTTAGAAAAGTACATATTGAATTAGTTGAAATTTGTCATCCATGAAGGATATTTTAAATATTATAGAGATTACCTAAATTTAGTTTCGAAAGCTACATAGAACTGCTCGTACAAACACATACTAACTCTTAAAACCTCTTTCAAAAAGTACTGACCTAACTTCAAAGAGAGCAAGATGGGATTATCTTAATAATTAAAATTAACAGACATTAAGTTCAAAACAGATATTTTTACACACTGTTGCCAATGGCTGCAGTTGTTATAATAAAGTATCTATATATTTTTTTTTTTGAGAGATTCAATTATTTTTGTCAGAAAACTTCTAGAGTTTGCTTGCCAGGATGTTTCCTAAATGCTAAGTGTAAACAGAAAAGGTGCCAGTATAGTTCCCTGAGGTACACCAGCGCTGCTGAACATCACATCGGGTAAGTCTTCAGTCATTTTCATGTTGCAATGAGTGCCCTAACTTCAATGTATTAATGCTTTATGTTCAAATAAAGTACTAAATCTTGAAGGTAACTGTGTAAATAACAGCGCTGTAAAATATTTGACTCAACCATGCTTAGACTATAATACTCATTAATGAAAGTCTACAACTGTTATTATATAGGAATGAGCAAATTCACTGAGTCCATCATTTTCACAATAAACTGTGAGAAAACACAGCGGAAACACAATGAGTGATCGCTTGTGACCGCTGTTATTATCCACTTGGTCAGTCTCCGTCATGATTTATTATTGTGCTCCCTAACAGAACCAGACAGGGTATCTTTAAACAGCTCGTCGTGTAATTGTCCTAACGTGGTCAGGCCAGGAGTCAGCTTCAAAATATAAAGCATCTGCAATAATGGCTTTGAAAACACAAGCAATTACCAAATCGACTTATCCCAGATGCACAGGGATCATATGGACTGCAGCTGAGACAGCAAGCCGCAGAACAAAGTGAACGCAAGCCAGAGCGACGACAAGAGACAGGCAGACATCTGACAGCGGGGAAAGTGAGCGGCAGACAATAAAGAGACAGACAGTGTGGGCGGGGCGGCTCACACAATAGAGCACCCATTTTACATGATTAAAGTACGCAATTTAACATTTTCAATCAGAGTAGCCAAAGTCTTTTTTAACACAACATTTAACAGTGATTAAAAGTGGCACTTCCACAAACGTGTGAACTAGACTTAACCCAAAAATCAATATGAATGTGTTTTAATCAGGGGAGGCTCTTTAGAAAGTATGAAAACAAATCTTCAACTCCACAGGGCGGGCCCTCATATAGTTTACCTTCCTTAGAAAAAACTAAAACAAATATTGTTCAATATAATCTTTTCTTTTTAGACAACTATTATTCACAGACAATGTCGGGGTCCTGGTAAATTAAGAACAAGACTTACCCTCATCCAAATTAAATCAATGTAAATAAAAAGTTAATAAACAAGACAGTGTGGCTTCCATCTGAAAAAAAAACTTTGGAGCTTAAAAAAAACAACAAATAATTCCAAATAATGATAGTCCTTTGATGGAAACTGTTGTACATTACAGACAATCAACACAACAGAGAAATATTGGTCTATAATTCAACCAGTTAAGTTATTTATAAACCTATTCTTATTTACAATGACAACCTGAAGTATTAGGTAGAAATAATTAATGTACAACAATACATAATATATTTACATCGAAGAAGAAAATCAGAGTGACTGTCGATGTCAGCCACTATGTTTACATGCACAGCTCCGCTCAAAGCTCAATTATGCCATTTTACTGTTCACTCTTTTTGTCTGTGTTCACTAGCATGGGAGAGAACTAGCATTCAGCGCCAGTAACGAGTGAGAAAGGAGAGCTAACGTTAAGCCTTGTGTTTAGAGCTTTTTGTATTGGCCAAGGTCATTGAAAGATGGACCATTTCTGTTTTGGTCGGGGCTGGGGTCATGTGTGACAAAATCCTAATAAAATCCAACAAAACTCAATGGAGTTTTAAATATTTTAAATCTATTTAAATGAAGTTGTAGAAAAGAACTGGATAATAATAATAAAAATTGTAACCGCATGAACTGCAGTTTAAAAATCAGTCAGAACATTAGAGTCAATTATATTTTTACTCACAAAACAAGCTTCCAGTTTGTTGGAAATATGAGTCACAGTTGTTAAGATGGTATTAAAAGAGTAACTGAGTCAGAAGCAGCTGAGCAGAACTGACCCATATTGAACATTCATATTTGAACATGAACAGATGTGCTCCGTTCTCTGGCTCTACCTTCAAAGACCTAATCTGTCATTTTGCCTTGCATCATCAAACCAACAGGTGACCGTTATATAAAGCAGCTCCCTGGCTCCTGATTGGCTGAGAGTTCAAAGCGACCAGCTCTTTTATTTTGGAAGATCAAAGTTGGTCGTTTGTGGTGGGTGTGGCTGTTCAGTCAGTCACAGAATCCTCTTTTATTCACTCGCTCTTGTAAAAGTCCAATCATGTCACTAATCCCTGCATTAAACACACTCCAATAGCTTTGTGTGCATGTCTGCAGCACAACAAAGATGTCGATTATACTTACATGCAAAATACTTTTTTATTATAAGTGAGTGTGCATGACTAAAACCACTCTCATAAAAAACAGTTCTTCCTTTCAACACATTTTATAGACATGTATTTTCACCAGGGCCATCATGTGTTATGGAAATGCTATGTGTTCAAAACCCATCTTCATTCATTTTAAACCTGCTGAGGTCTACTGCCCCAATAAAGAAGTGATATTAGCCCCAATTAACATATAAATGCATACAAGACATTTGCTGGAGCAGAAAATATAAATTTGTCTATGCACCTTTACATAAAACTCTAAGATCCTTACAGGACCAGGTTTAAGCCAGTCAGTGCAGGACAGCAGTCACAAATCAATTAGGACATAAAAGTAAATTATTTTTGACTCAAAAAAATTAGATTTTTTTGAAGACCTGGAACAGGAATGGAGTGTGGCTCGTCATGTGCTTTGTCCAATCATTTATTACAGTTTCCTGTTGCCTGCACATAAGAGGCTGCAACCCATACATCTCTGTTTTGTGAACATGCACACTGCAGATTCTGCTCAAAAATCAGGAAGTCAGGAAATTAGGAAAAAATCTTGACAAATGTGTTAAACTATATACGTCATTATTTTACACAGTGCACCTTGAATTATTACAATAATATATGCTCATTCAATCATCATTTTTAGAGAAAGAAACACCTAAACATGGTTACATTTAAAACCCACATACTGACGTTTGACTCATCTGGCCACAATGTCACTTAACTTGTGAACTTTGCATTATATTATAAACCTGGAAATTTAGAATTATTCTATATAGTCATCATAAATCATACTATTTTAAGTTCTGGTAAAAAGAAAAAAAAATCATTTGTCAGGTTTTTATTTTGTAAATACAATTCCATTGCTTTTTATAATAAACTTAAACTCTTAAAATATGACTTACGATATTATCATCATAAAGTCCTTTGAAGTCCTTTGAATGTAGTCAATAGTTATTGGACTTAACACACTAATATATCGTTTATATATTTGTTATTGTATGTTTGTCCAATATAGTGCTCAATGTAGTGGCTTAAACAGTGAAATTCTGGTAGCCCAGTGCTGTAATAATATGTTTTCCTAAAAAGCCTGATGTAAATAAGTAGGCCATTTTAAAATAAATGACTCTGAACCTGAAGACGAGCAACAAGGGGAATGAATCACCCAGGCACAATCCTTTCATAATTTCAGTTTGAAGAGGATTAGCTGACCTTTATTAAAACTTATAAGCCAATTATTTGGAGTTTTCACTTATCTTTTGCTAAACTTCTGCAGAGGATGTTGAAAATCCATTGTGTTAAAGTAATGAAGCTGATTTTGTGTTGAAAGTGTCCCTCAGCCATGTTGTTTGACAAGAGAAATCTTTTAATGCAAGACCACAAACTCACTATTTACCAAAAACAGAGAGCCCAGCCAACTTCTTTTCTCTTTTTATTTTTTTCAGAACGTGCCATAAAGTGCAGCTCACTAATGTCATGTTTGTGAGAAAGTGTCCAGGCATTAATGGCGCATTAGTTGTTGGAAACCAACAGCGTATGAAGTTAAAGCCGCTCCTCACAGCTCTGTCCACCCATTTTATGGCCATGTTTACTGTCAGTTTAAATGACTTTTTTTTTTTTTGCATGGTTGCTTTCAGAGATTTTCCATGTCATGGGTGTTCCTGTCCTCAGAGGTGAAGTGGGTTTGGGATTTTTCTCCAGCCAAAAGAGTTTTCCATTCAAAATAATTGAGGTGCATAATGAGCACATTTGTTTAGAAGCGGTACAGCTCTGATGGGGTTAGACTATAAATAAAAGTAATACTGAATCATTTAATCTAAGCACAACAAACAATTGGAATTTGTTAAAAATTTGAGAATGACAAACATCTTCTAAGAGGGGTTTAAACAGAGAGTATGCATTTTTACTTGCATGTGAGGAAGAGTGTTTAATCCTCTAACAGAATATTAAAAAAGTAGTCATCTGTAATCTGACAGAAAGCAGCTGAAGACACTTTTATTTAAACAAGCTTTTAGTTGCTTTTTATGTTTTAATATTTTGTGGTTTTAATTTTTATTGTTCTTTTATTGCACTTTGTAAAGCACTTTGTAATTTATATCTGTGAAAGGTGCTATATAAATAAAATTTACTTACTTACTTACTTACATTCAGACGTCATCAGACAGCAAAAAAAAAAAAAATGCACCAACAATAACTTCTTTCAAAAGTTGACTCAAAACACACCTTTTCCTACTTGTTTATGCTATGCACATGCTCATTTATTCTTTTTTACGATTGTTTTTTTTTCTGTTCACATTGTTTATTTATTTTATTTTTTTCTTTCGGGTTTGTTTTTTGCTATTTTTGCTAACGTTTATTTTCCATTTTTGTAAAGCACATTGAGTTACTTTGTTCGTTTTAGTGAGAAGAACACTAACAAGAATCACGTTTTTTCATAAAGCACATTTAAAACATCCTCAGCTGACCAAGGTGCTGTACAAGAGGTAAAACACAGGTTATAGTAGTTACAGTAAAAACTCCTTTTACGTTTTTGCATTTCAATAGGACTTTTACTGTTTTTGTGCCATTTACCTCATCTCCAAAAACACCTACTTAATAAATAATAAATATGTATTAACATTTTAAAGTAAATTTATCTATTGAAATAATGCATCTTTTACTACTGGGTTAAACATTTTACTAACTTAACTTACATAGGTTGATGATCAATAATTGTAAAAGCATTAAAGCTTCAATGTAAGAGCTGTATTAACACACAAAAACAAAACACATTTTTAATTTACACTCAGTCAAAAACATTAACTCATAAAAACATTGTTATAAATCCTTAGTATAAAAATGACATGACCTTTATAGCTTTGTTCTGGTATTTTACACTTAGTTTAGTTCTGGTCATTGCAAGTTAGGCATGTAACCAAATAGCACCGATTACACTGAATTATAATAGAGCTATAACAATAAGGTTAAGAACATTTGCAGGTTCAGAATTCAAACTCCTTTTTTTGGGCAAAGTTGTAATGCTTTTAGAAGCAGCCCCCAAAAACAGAGGCAGGGCCAAGGGCCAAGTTCAACAATTTATTAGAACAAATACTTATTATAACAAAGAGCAGACAGAGGAGGCAGGGAGCTGGCCGGCTAGAATGAGGACCCCCAGAGCGAGACACGAGGCAGAGCTGGACAGACAGAGTAAGCAGCAGGCAGGTACAAGCAAGTCCAAAAATATTCCAGAAAGTGAGAATATTAATGACTACCAAACTAGACAGAATCATGTGACGAGTGGAGCTGAGTAGACCAGGCTTTTGTACACAGATGACGAGGAGAGTGGAAGCGGGTGTATCTCGTCTGCAGCACTGGGAGAAGCCAGCCACGACCCCCGCCTCCTACAAATATAGACAAAGCCAAAAGAGAACTAACTAGCTCAGTAAAGCAAGAGAAAATTTCCTATAAATTTTCCTGAACCTAGCAGCTCTGCAACTATAACAACTGGCCCCTGTCTGCCTCAGGCCTAGAGCTTCTGGGAAAGACACCTGACAACTCATTTAGGAAGAGGAAGAAGATGTAATAGAAATGAACTCTCATTTATGTGGCATTCAACATCTTCCTCAAACTTCCACATGTCTTCTAGTGAACCACTACAGAAAAGTGCACATGGTCCTGCAGCCTCAGACTGTTGCCCCCCGTCTCAGGAGCTGGAGGAAACTCTACTGCTGCTGTTGGGCTCATTCTGCTGCCTTTCTGCACTCATTGTGGAAAAAAGAAAGATTATTAGAACTGATTGAAAATGATGTTGATCAAACACTTCCACTGTTCTGTCCAGATCTTTCGGGATTGAGATGTGAGCTGTCTGAGGCTGGACATCTGAGGCATGTCTTTATAAAATAATAATATTGATTTTTTATTATTTTTTCTTTGAATTTTATTTTAAATACATGACGTCAGTTATGTCAATGTCTATGACATATGTTATGTTATGTCAGCTTTTGGAGTGTGCTTCATCAGTCCAGTGGGAAAACAATTTGCCATGGCTTAAAGAAAATAAGGTTACACAGAAAAAAAGAGTAGTAAATAGAGTAAATGTAGCATAAATATTACAAATAAAAAAGTCTTCACTTACCCAACTCTGTCATTTTTCACCATCAAATGTAGGATTTATGCAGTTCATCTTCAAAAAGGTCAACAATTTCCAGAAACAAGAAACACCACCATTTTTTCCAAGCTGGCATTCCACCTTAAAAAGACAGCAAGTCACACTAATGTCTTTATGGACACTGGCTTCAAAAATGAGAAGGTTCACTTACACTTACACAGTTTAGTACATTTTAGAAAGCATACCCAAGGAAAAAAAATTGATTCAATAAAATGGCACAGAATATTAAATGAATTATGTGTCACACCATCAGAATGAAGAACCCTTGAAAGAAGAAAGTAGTTGTGATTATAGTCCAAAGATGATGGGTGTTGTAGTCCAGAGCTGTAGAAGGAGCTGCTCAAATCTTACTTAGTTCTGCTATAGTCTACACAACTCCCTAGTGAAGACAACTTCACATTAAAGAAAACTTTTAGCATGCTTAAACTATAAAATGGAGGTCCCACCATCTTGATTGTGTCAGGAGTTCCAGCAAAGCTGCCAGCTGGCCTACCCCAGCCTCATTTCAATGAGGACTTTCTTGTGCAATTAATCTGCATTTTAAAACTTTGCTTCTAATTGTGTTTAAATCTCATTTGATTGTATAATACCACAGTCTTGCACACTGCAGTGGAAATGCAAGATCCTAAGGGATGATAAATAAGTGTAGAGGCGGGAGGAAAAGCAGCTTCCTTCCTCCCCCGTCACATGATCCAGGGGCCTCTGTATTTTTAGCTCGGTAATGTGAAGGGGAAGTGCCACCTTGAGGTCCTCACAGGTCGCTGAGGAGAGCAGAGGGAGCTGTCCAGCACTTCCTGAAGCACCGGGGGCCACACTGAGGGGACAGTCAACATCGACCCTGGGCCCGGCAGGACACTACAGCATGGGTCAGAGTGCAGCAGCTTAGACCAAAAAACAAGGGAATTGTCTGTCAGTTTACGAACCAACGTAGAAACTGTAAACATCACTTACTGACAGATTTATGAGAGATGCAAAAATGTTATGGGATGGATTTTCTCCTTGAGAGTTAGCACTGTCGCCTCACAGCAAGAAGGTCCAGAGATCAAGTCCCGGGACCTTTCTGTGCTGCGTTTGTATGATCTCCCCGTGATCAAAACATGCAGGGTGCCCCCGGAAGAGTTTGAGGTCAGGATATAGATTCCAGTGCCTTTTTTTTTTTGCAACTGATCAAAACCCAATTTATACCTAACGACTGACTTTTGTTGGTTTAGGGAATCCAACTTTTTATGACTATATGCTTTAACAAAGTGTTCAAATGACCAAAAGCATTTATATATATATATATATATATATATATATATATATATATATATATATATATATATATATATATATATATATATATATATATATAAAATAAGGATCGAATAGCTGAACACATTGTATGGTATCTCATCCCCCCTGGTCAGAGATGACTCCTTAAGTAGGCTGTGTGTGATTTGGGTTCAAATAGTGTTAGAGCAGATGAATATTAGCAGCAGGTTCAAAGAAATATTTGAATTTAATATAGCCAAATGGGTATTTGTTAGCATAATGGGTTGGGTTTGTTGTCAGTGGCTTTTTTTAGATTGTATTATGTATTAAGGTTAGTTGACCCTACATCCTGATTTAGCTGGGCCCTTACCCATGTGTATCTAGAAAAACAAACCTAACATGTCCTCTGTCTGTAGATGAATCCTAGATGTCCTATGGCCACGTCAACAGCAGTTGGTTTATTTATATGGCACCAAGGTTATTACCGAGGACAGAAGATCCTAGGACACGCTGGAGAGACCATTTCTCTTGGCTGGCTGGGGAAAAATTTGGTATCTCCCCAGAAGAGCTGGAGGAGGTGTCTGGAAAGCGGAAAGTCTGGGTGTTTCTGCTTTGACTTTTGACCCCGTTGACCCAACCACAAATCAGAGAAAGAAGATGGAATGGCTATCAGCTTCACCTGTCATGATTTTCGGTTGCAGACAATGCAAAGGGCAGTGCGTGTTCTCAATATTTATTATTAATTCATTATAATAACATGCCCATTCACCCAACCCACAAATTTTCACTTCTTTGGAAAAACTTTGTCAGATTACTCTGGAAGTTTGCTTTACTTTTGGATCGCTGAAAATAAATTATAGTAGAATGGTATTACAAAAAAAACTAAATTAAAATGGACTCTGGGTTTGTAGACACCTCAGACTTGATGTCTCCTCCTATACTCCACATTCCTCCACAGCTCATCAGCATCCATCAGGAAATCCGCCAAAAAGGAGCAAAAGAGCAGATGATATTGACAGTTATTTCTGTGTGGCTGGCTCCAGGCTAATTTGATTGAACGGGCTGGAAAACCAGTTACATCAGTCCAATTGGGTTATGATCGGTCAGTGGGATTGGACGCCACTGTACGGCCCTGCCTTTTTGTCCAGAGATGTAGACAGTCTACGGCCAGAGACAGGCTTGGTGCTAATGTCTGCGCTAACTCAATAGAAGGCCTGCCTCACTGCTCCCACTCCGTCTGATTGACCACTCCATTAAAGCATGACTACTGTGTGTGTGGGATCAGACCAGAAATTTTGCAGCTGGGCCTCACACGAGTTTCAATCTTAGTATCAAACAGCCGTAACATTCAGAGTATAGCTTTGATTGAGTGCTACATGTGGGTTCTTGGAAACGTGCGCTTGGCATGTCTGAAATTCTGGCCCAAATTCCCCATTGCACCATTGGTAAATCCCGGTCGCCCCCTGCCCCACTGTCTCCCCAACAGCGGGACATAAATAATGGAGTAATTACAGGAAGCCAGCCTTGACCGCTAAACATTTTCCTAACCAAGAATCTGGGAGAGGGATTCTCTGTTTGGAGGAGCCGGAAAACAGATCTGCTTCTAATTTTCAATCTCTGTATTAAAGATTAGCCAGTCTTCCAGATGCATAGTTTGTACTGTGACCATATGATGAAGTGTATCCGTGTGAAAGAGGAAGCAGCAAAGCAACATAGTCTCCAAAAATGTTGTTATGATGTTGAAGCATTGCCCAAAACGATGTGCAAAGTATATATTTGACAGTATGTGAATTACCACATGTTTCTTACAAGAACAAGACAAGCTTCATTTGAGAGAACACTGTTGCTAAGTGTTTTCCACTTTACTTGTTGCAAGCATGGATCATCAAGTCTTTTTGAAAAGCAGACCATTCTGTCTGCCAAAGGGTTACCAATATAGAACAGTATGCTTTCATGGGACACTTTCCATCCCTTTTGGTAATAGAAACTGATCCATAATAAGTCGACCTCTACCATTCCCAAAGAAATATGCTTTTTAGTGAGCTGTTACTCAACAGACACAAGGCAGATTGGGGGCTTTGGATAGAACTCAAAACCCAGGACTCTTGTTTTGAATGTGCATTGTGAACAACCTGGTATTTAAAACCACAAATATACCTCAGCCTGATGTGAAAGAAGCGAGGTGGTTAGCACGGTAGCCTTACAGCAAGAAGATTCAGAGGGGTTGAGTTTGCATGTTCTACGGTGTCTGAGTGAATTGTTAATGGGTCCTGACCTTGATTTACCCAAGGCTCAAGATATGGAGACAGTTTAAGTGCTTTTCAGATGCTGTACTCTGCTTCTAAAAGGTTTACCCCTAAAAGGGTTGCATGACCGTCTTTCATGGATGCTCATCCAATCCTTCTCCAACAATTCAACCACATTTTTTCTCAACCTGCTCATTCTACGCTGTAGAACCTGCAACCTTTGGCCTGCTTTTGAACTACAATCTAGTAAGTATTGCACCTCTATCACCTTGCCTTTCCAAAGAACTAGCCTCCTGCTATTAGGTATCTATAAAAGAAGGAATGTGTTCTTTGCCTAAACAAAACCAAAACACGCAAACATAGCCCCTTTTACAAGCAACATCAGACATACATAGATATTTTCTATTACCAAGGACACTTAATATCCATGGCTCTGAGAATTGATCCAGAGGAAACGTTGATCATAAAAGAGGCTGGTGACAGAGATAAATGAGGTGGAAGATCCAAGACGTGCAGCCACTGTTCAGTAAGAGTATCCAGGTCCCACAGTCCTTAATTACTCTGTTACAGCTGCTGCACAAATGATAGTTCGAAACATTAGACACTAAATGGATTTTTGTGGATTATTTCTGGTTTGAAGAAAGCTTTGATTCAAACACTCAAGTAGATCACAGACATAATCTTATAAATTTACCATTTAAAATGCATAAGATAATATACAGCTGAGGCAAATTAATCTGATCATTTTTCACTATCATGTGTTCATAATGTCAGCCCCAACCAGCCCTGAATTTGACTCAGGCCTAAACATGGTCTGTAAGCCAAAAACAAACAACTTAAGCATATATATTTTTTTAAATTCCAGGGTAAACTCACACAATTTGACTTGAATCAGCTACAGTCAAACTGTTTGATTATAGAAGCCAAATGCATTGTATGCTACGATTTAACTCTGGTCAAATATAATCAGTATTAGTGAGTCAGTGATCTTTTTTCAACTGATTTCTCACACTACAATGTTAAAACTGGCAAGTCACTTCCTCTCTATTTGACAGTATTCGTGAGTGTTGATTTACAGTAAAGTTGTCCTCAAAAGAGCAATAGAGTTTGTAAAAATAGGACCACTAGGTTTCACCGCTGCAAAAAGAGCGTGCGGTTAAGATATTAAGATATGTTTGTTTACATAGCCCTGATCCAGCTAACCTCTATACTATACTACAGACCTAACGCTGTCTGATATTTGTTAAAGTGTTTGAAAGAGTGTCAGTTCTAACATTGGTCCTGAGACTGAAAACTGCAGTTGCTTGATGGTTTGTTAATGATATATGACTGTAGATATGATGAATGGAGACCTGAAATAGATTTGTAGATAAAGATGTGTGAATGAAACAGTAAAGTAGACAGTGAGGAGCAAATGCTTTAAGATTGGTGATAAATCTTAGAGCTGCAAATTCCTTGGTTCACCAGCTTTTGTAGGTCCTGACCAATGCTGACTGGGAGCAACCCACAGGAGCTGCAGTTTTGAAGATCTTCTGATCCACGTGTCTAGACAACACTGTGGATGAATAAGCATGTGGACACAGATCTGGCTTTCCCATGGTAGTCAGTCTGAGGTGGGTCCATTCTGTCCTGTGAAGGGTTGATTGGTTGAGTGTTCAAACAGGTTTCTTGGCCAGTGAAAAAGAGGCAGGCCGGTATACGTGCGTATAATGAACAGCATGTTGATACACTCCACTGAAGAAAGGTTGGAGTTCTATTTTTCAAACTAAAAGCTCTCCAATAGCACGGTTGATGGGCTGGACCCTGTGTTGCCGTCCCCCTCTTTCTTCCTCTAGCACGTTATCGCTCACCACACACTAATTCTTAATAATCAGAAATAAATATGTAAGTACATTTTACATAATAAAATATTATCTGGAATAAATTATTTGAAAATTTTGTTACATCGCCATTCGAAAAAGCAAGAATATCAGCAAAAGTACAAAGAAAAGGCTAAAGGGAGAGAAGAGCCACACGAGTGGCGTAGTAGCAGTGGCACTTTAAGCCTCTGGTGTGATTGATGCTTTTAAAAATACGCACGTAAAAAAAGCCTACACGATGCTCCGTGATAGCTCAGTGTAAATTTGGGTTAAGACATATATAATTAAAACATATATATTATAACTCTTCTCTTTTTCATTGAAAACATGAATCCAGAGACTAAGACAGACTACAACTATGTTTGTCAGCTCTTCCTATTTTAGCGTTACTAGTTCCATTACAAGTTACAGGCTTATGTGTAGAAAGAGGCTGCCTTTCCACAGACCTGTCCCAAATACAAAACGGACAGATTTAAAGCGCGTTTGTGAGATTGTTTGGATACAGAAGAGCCAAGTAAGTCATCCCAGAGATAAACAGAGCAGAGTTTGTCCTCAGTCCAAATGTCTTCCTCAGCCAAATCCACACTCAGAAAGACTCAGGCCTATCACAGAGCACTCGTATAACGTAATCACAGAGCACTCGTATAAATTAGTAAGCACTCACCCCGACTTTTAAACTCTGTGTGACATCTGGGAGCGCCGTTAAATGGTGTGTACTAGGATTTATGTCTGTTTGAGCAGGGTGTTGTCATCTGTGTGTCTGCGTAAATAGAGAAGACTACTTTCGGTCGGTCACAGGTTTGCTCCGTTTTTAGCGGAGACAATAAAACAACGTTCAGGTGCCATACTTCTTTTCACGTAGCATCCACACAGCATTTGTGACAGGACTTTTGTAAACTCTGCAGACTCTAAGGTTGTGCTTCATTTTGGAATGACAAATGTTGAAGCTTTTGAAAACAATACATATATTCTTGCAACCTTTATTTTGACTTAGTGAGTGAGTCTAATTAACAGCATCTCTACATGATTCAGTTATTCTAGTGCGGTGCTATTATTCAAACCTAAATCTCATTTCTGAAGATGTTTGGATTTAGCTGAATCAAAATGATTTCTTAAAAAGACATTATAGATTCAGTCATATTTAAAGTACTATGTTTACTCTTTTTAAATCATACTGACAACATAAATTACCCAAATGACCCAGATCAAAAGTTTACATACACTGGTGATTTTGGCCTGATAACATACACACAAGTGACACAAACGGCTACTAAAGGTAACTTCACCTGTGATCTGTTTGCTTGTAATCAGTGTGTGCCAATCAGCAGTGTTCAAAGTGGAAAATGAGCGATTCTATTAACCCCAAACCAAGATTTCAGCCACAACTGCCAGTAGGATTGTTTGGGATGCAAAGAAAAACCCTCAAATAACAGCTGAAATACAGGACTCTCTGAAAAAATGGTGTGGCTGTTTCAAGATTCACAATAAGAAGGCAGCTGAAAAAAATGGTCTGCATGGTTGAGTTGCCAGAAGAAAACCGTTACTACACAAATGCCACAAAGCATCCTACTTACAATAAACCAAACAGCACAGAGACAAGCCTCAAAATCTCTGGAACAAAATCATTTGGAGTGATGAGATCAAAATTGAATATTTTTGTTCGCAACCATAAACGTTACATTTGGAGAGGAGTCCTCTGGTGAAAGGCACACCATTTCTACTGTGAAACATGGAGGTGGATAACTGATGTGTGAGCTACAAAGGCACAGGAAAAGATGATTGCAGCATGTTATTAGAAAATACTAGAGGAAAATTTGAACTTATCAGCCCAAAGCTGCACATGGGACCTACTTGGACGTTCCAAAATGACAATGATCTCAATGTCATTGAGCCACTCTAGAAAGATCTCAAATGTTCTCAAAAATTTGCAGAGCTGTAAAAAAAGCAGACTGAACGCAACTGTATGTCCTCAATAATCATGAGCATAAAATCAAACCTGCCAAAATTGGTGAGTTACAAAGCTGCAATCCACCTGCATTTGAGAGGTTTATAAGTGTTAATGTCAAGCCCTTCAAGACATGGTTGCAAAAAGACTGGGCTCACCATGTTGAGAGGTTACATTAACGCTTCTTTTTTCTCAGAGATGTAAAACAGTGACGGACAAGTATCCATCACCATCTCTCACAATAGCATGTGTGATATAGATCTCTCTCACACCAGCCAAGTGGCCATCTATTGTTAAAATGAGGCATAGACCGGCCTCTTACCTCAATGCAGCCACAGCAATTATGATATAATTTTTCTTTCTCACTTTACTCAAAGACGCAGTGATTGGGCCGGAGGTATGTGAGGAAAAGTAAGGCGCTGCAGGCTGTCAAATATGGCTTTCAAAGTGGGTTTCCTTGTTAAATGTTCATTGTGTAAAAGTATGTAGTACATAATACAGCATGTTCCTGTAAGGTTAGTTTCGGTCTAAGGGTTTTGAAAAAGAGTGTGGTAACTGAGATCCATTTTAATGTATTATTAAAATGTACATTGAACCACCACCATGTTGCCCTTTCCACCAGTGGAGTCAAAGGTAGTACAGAAAAACAAGGATTTTTTCCATCGAACATGATGTAAAAAGACACCCCAGTCTACAGCTGACATGGCACTTTCCACTTGGAATAGTCAGATATTGTATTGTTGTGCTTTTTGTCTATTTATACATCTTGTCCTCTTTGTTAATAATCCTTTAAAAGGGAGGTAGAGAATGTACAACATAAAGCAGAGCGCCCTGTGTTTTAATCCCAACTTGGCCAAGTTAGCTTTTCATCACCTCATTTGCTATCCCCATGTTTCCTGTCCATTCTGTGTTCGGCTGTCTAATCTATTGGTCTGAACCAATCACGTAGAACTCAATAAGATAAACATATGAAAACGTGTAAAGGTCATAGTGCTCTTAGATATGGCTGTTAGATATTATATTGTATTTATTAAAATAAGCTATAATATCTTGTACATTCCCGTGTGCCGACAGATACTTTGTTTGATAGAAGCTGGAAAATGTCTCATAAAGCTTCTAATAAAACAACTTCATTTGCACAAAGAAAAAATAGCATCATGTTTATAGCTCTGGGTAATTTATTCCAATTCTAATGAAATAAGTTTGCATGCCGCCTTTATCATCTCCGTTTGTGATTCAAACATCATGTCCTCTGTAAGTCGATACAAGTGATATTTGTGTATTAGAAACGTGGACTGAATTAAACACTGAGAAAGAAAAATAAAATGCCTTAAACATGATCGCTCCTGTTACTTAACACCAAACAAATGTGATGAAATGTGAACAGAGGACTCCTGTTTCCAGTGTGTTGTGACAATATTGGTTTGTGGTTAAACAAAAAAAGAATAATACCAGTGCTAGTTTTGTAGTAGACGCCAGTGGCTCCAGTGTTCAGCCTGTCCTCGAGACGAGTATGACCACAAAGAAGATATGATCAGATGTTGACAGCCACAGGGCACTGGTGCAACTGTCCCACAGCAGCAGGAGTGGACAACAACTCATACCTACTGTTCCCACTTCTGACACTTTGACTCAAGTACATTTACTAAATTAACCACAAGGAAAAAATACATCATAAGCACTTTTCCTAAAACATACCTTTTCGGCCTTGCACATTGGCATAATGATAGAGGAAATGTGTATGATAACAGTGGTAAAAATGGCAGTTGTGGTTGCCCATTTTTCACTGTAAAAACGGGCATGATATGGTACATAGTTCAAAACAATGCAATGAACAGTATATGGTTTATGCACAATTCATAGTAAAAAAAAAAAAAAAAAAAATACACCATGTTACAGTTTCTTTTTGCTAATCAGTTAATTTCTTCATTTATCTTTAGTCCCGTTAGGGGTCGCAGGTGACTGGAGCCTATCCCAGCAGCATTGAGACTGAGGCAGGTTACACCCTGGACAATGGCTAGTCGGTCTTAGGGCTGACAATCAATCCAGTAATGTCCTAATAATTTCATCAAAATGATGCATTTGAAGGGTTTTAGGTACTAGGTGGCACTAGTGCACTAGACTCTTGGTAACCACTCTGCCTTGCGTGACAAACAGATTCTTAACAGACCATCCTTACAGGCAGGTTAAGATTCTCAATCTTATTTTCAAAATCATATTCCATCTCTGATGATCAAAGCAGCGTAGAAATTAGTCCCATTCACTCTTTTTGGAAAAAAATATAATTTTTGATTACATTTGATGAAACGTTTGAGGACTTTTACTGTAAAAGTAAAACAAAGTAAAAATATTAATTCTGTATTTAAATATCTTTGAAAATAAACAATGAGGTTCTAAGGTACACTATAATGAACTTATATATAGAGATCTTACATGAATGTTGTATTTCAATATAGCTTCATTTAATATATTCACACTTCAGTACATTCAGATTACAAAGATTTAATCAAAAGTAACTTGTAGTTTCTTTACAGAATATTTTCTTACTGTAGTGGCAGTACCTAAAATATTTTTTTTGTTGCTCCAGTCTCGACTCCACCCTTCACTCCCAAAAGCAGCCTAGGGATCATTCCTTCTTTTCTTTCATTTAATTGAACTGCAAAATTCTAATACAATACACCAAACCAAAGTTTTATAGCTAACCTTAAGCTTTTAGTTCCGAGGTCAGTGTCAGATTGATGTGATCCTGCAATTATCTCCTCCTTGTTACACATTATGTGATTGAATCCATGCTTCACGTTGCTTCCCTTTTTCTCCTTCTGTTTCTTTGTTAAAAGATGCTTTATTGGTAGTCATTACTTCCCAAGTGTGGACCAATTGGTGTGCTCCTTTACTCATGAGCAAGCTGTGATTGGCCAAAGCTTCTGGTACAGACTGAACATCCTTTTTTTCCCTTCACATGCTTAAAACCCTCCCCCTACTCTGTCTAGGTAAGATTAAATCCCCGTTGTGTAGCATTACTGCAGCAATTGCAGCTCAATTGTAGCAAAAGAATAAATAAATATGAGTTTTTTTGTGCAAAGTGACTGCATTCACTGACTTTCCCGTCACTGAAAAAAGGTCTGCTATTTTCCTCCAGTCTACATTTCGCTGCATAAATCCAGTCATTTAAGAGCACACACAGGGAAGAAGCCACATTTTGTCCCTGGTGAACCGGGTCGAGGCGGGGCGTGGGGACATGTTTACCCAGAGCAGCCGGACTACAGTGCACATGATAGCCCTTGTCCGAGGTTTCACGTCAACAAAGAAAGCGAGAGCGCCAGTCTATTGATCGTGTCCGCTGGGAGAGATAAGCTGTCGCCACTCATGAAGTCATTTCATAGGTTACACACAGGACTCAGCAAGAAGCAGCCGGCTCATAAAACCGCTGCTGCATCTGCTGTAGTGAGCAACAGGAAGAGGCTTTACTGTAAAACCATAACAACAAGAGAACTGAAGCTGTAAAGGTGACATGTTGATATAATCTTAGTTTTAAATTCCAGCTTTAAACATTACACATACTTGCAACAAATACATGCAAAATATATATATATATTTTCTTTGCAAAAAAAACATTTTCAAAATGATGTTTGAGCATAGGCTCCTCAGAGTCAAATATTGATTGTTTATTTTATATTGATTGTATTCAGTGTTAATTTTGTGATGAGTCTGTCTCAGCTCAGGGAAAGTCCAAGTGTATTTCTTGATTGTGTGAGTGTGAACATGGAGCTGACTCAAATGTATATCATAAAGACTAAAAAGAAAGCAATATTAAACTTATTAGTACATTTATTTTCCCCATATAACATATACTTGGACTCAACTTGGACCTTCCTTTAGTGATACGGATTTTAACTAAACATGACTCAACTTGGACTCGGACTTGTAATTTAGGTTAAGGGTAGATGTATATTCTTAACAAAATTAAGCTAAAGGTAAAGTTATGGAGAACCATTTAAAAGAATAATTAATAAAGATGCCTCATATAAGTTTAAAACTGAGTTTAGCGTAAGTTTGTGGACAGACAGGGATCAACATATAATAGAGAAACAATCACACCAAGCATAGGCAATGAAATAATGATGTTTTTTACCAAAATTATTAATCACACTGATTTTGAATATGCACCAAAAACAATATAAGTAGCAAAAATAATAACCATAACCTAGAAATTATAAATGAATAACATGGGTATTTCAACAATAAACCATTCTTATTGAAGGTGGAATATAAAATTAAGGGAGTCATTTATTAATTGCGTAGTTTATACATTTAGAAACGGTCTAGAAGAGTTAAGTTATGTCTAAGTTAAGTTCTAATGTTAAATCTCTGTTTCCAACTCTATGAAACTGGGCAGCTTTTACTTAAAAACCAGGCTAGGAGTCAGAGGTCGTGGGTCAGAGGGGCCAGAAGAAGAGGGCCGACGGGACGTGCTGATACCAACTGGTCCGAGCTCCTTCAGTACGGCACAAGTGACGGCCGGTCCTGTTTGGCCTCAGACAGCTCTGTGTGCAGGCTGATCTTTCTCTGTCCAAGAGCCAGCGGTGCTTTCTTGGGTCAGAGGTCAGGAGACGGCTCTGTCTGTGAGAAGGGGCTGGTTGTCTGTGTCATTTAAAACCACAGTCAATTCAGAGTTTGGCAAATAGAGAGTTCTCAGAGTAAAAATAGCAATCAAAAAAGGTTCAGAGTTCCTTGTAGGCTTTTGAAGAAAACAGCTTAATTACTTGTGACAGCAAATAAACCAAAAATTTGATTTGAAAGACTTTGACTTGACTATAGAAAAATAATCCCAGTAATAAAAATAACAAATCAAAAACACAGGCGATTCTCGGGAAAACTTTTAGACACAAGACGATGAAGACAAGCCAAACTAAAACTGACGAGTCTGAGAGAAGGTGAAGATTGAGAGGAAACTAGAAAGAACCAAGGGCCAACAACGTCAGAACTGAGTTTTTACTAACTAGAGTCTTCTTTTTCCAAGTTTTAAAGTGATAGCAAAGTACCACCTTCAACATTAAAAAAAACATTTATCATCACAAAATCATTTGTACAAACACATTCAGGTAACACAATACATTTTAAACATAAATGAAAGATGAATAATTTGTCTTTTTCAGAATGTACAAATAATCACATTTCTTTTCAAATGTCTTCAAACAGATAGCAATGAGACTTTCTCAGTGTTTGTTTACAAGTAAAAACTATCCAACTAACAGGTTCGGGAGAAAGAACATGTCATCTGAAACGTTAGGGTCATTTTAGCGTATATAGTAGGGCTATGCAATCTTTTATTTGTAATATATATAATTTTTTTATTTATAATAGATAAACATACAACTTTTTTTGTAAACACTGCACACAAATATCCCACATTACATTTACAGCTAAAGTAAGATTTTACTCTTGATTTCTAAAAAACATAGCACTTTTAGAGAATCTGCATATTATAACAAAATGTTGCAATTGTGCAATGACCTGTCCCCACCTAATCATATCACGTTCCCACCCACAGATGAGGAAATGAGTGTTAGTGCTGTTTGCAGCTGCAGCCTAGTTCCCAGGACGCAGACTGTCCAGAATTATGACAGAGTGCTTGGAGCGCTTATAAATCAACAGTAATTAAGGCTGTGCTAGGGTTAGTTTATGTTCGAGCTGACACCACTCACTTATTTCCCCAGGTAGAGCAGTGTGAGCTGGAACTTTCCCTTACCTTGTTCTTCTCACTCATCATTCTCATTAGGTTCTGTTACAATGACCTGCTCACAGCTCTGGATCAACTTTACAAAGACATATTTTCAAGTAGATACACAATTGTAGCTTGATGCCTTTAGCTGGAGTAGCATAAATGATTGTATAAATAAAGCATCTACATATTAAGCCAGCAGTTGTGCTCATAAGTGTACATACCTTGGCAGAATTTGTGACGTAAATTTCTTACATTTTTCAAAGAAGATGAATGATAACACAAAATGCTTTTTTCCCTCATAGTTAATGGTCAAACCCTTGCATCTTTCATCCTGTGCTGCACTGATGTTTCTGTATGCTGAGATATGGGAAAAGCAAAAGAATTGTCAAAAAAATTGCGGGAGACTTTATTTATTAAACTTTATAAAACAGATAAGGGATATAAAAAGATATCCAAAGGATTGAGAATGCCAATCAGCAGTGTTCAAACTCTAATTAAGAAGAGGAAAATAAGGGATTCTGTTAAGGTACCAAGTTAAGGTATGTCAACTGCCAGGAAAATTGTTCAGGATGCAAAGAAAAACCCACAAATAAATTCAGCTGAAATACAGGACTCTCTGAAAGAATATGCTGTGACTGTTTCAAGATTCACAATAAGAAGGCACTTAATGAAAAATGGCCTGCATGGTCGAGTCGCCAGAAGAAAGCCATTACTACACAATTGCCGCAAAGCATCCTGCTTACAATACACCAAACAGCCTCAGACAAGCCTCAAACCTTCTGGAACAAAGTCATTTGGTGAAGTAAATCAGTCCAGTTACACAGAGCAACAGAAAGAGACGGATTTGAAAGCAAGTTCAAGTTAAAAAGTGCAGACTTTGCTGTCAATGTGTTCAACTGATTTATGAATAGTTTTATTAAAATGTTTACTTTTTCTAATATTCATAAAAATATATTTTTTTGTGAAAACACTGAATTGAAAAAGTGCTTGTAAACACAAGCCATTCACAATTGCTAAATTGCGATAAAATAAAAGGCTATGAGGGCTATTAACTTAAGATTCATTTGGAAGCTGTCTTTTAAGGGAGCCAAGCCAAAAGAGCCAAATCTTGATGAAAGATACACCATTCCTACTGTTCTACCTCATGGAATAACTATGGAGTGTTTATGCATATTGGCATAAATACTGAATAATGAAAAACAGTAATAGTTGAAAATAGCATAGTGGCAGAGTGGCCTCAGAGCAAAAAGGTTGGGAGTTCAAACCCCGGCCGAGGTTGTTGAGGCTAACAAACATATTAAAATTTTAAATTTGTAACTTTTACACTGGACAAAAAACAATTAATTTCACTGTGTTCATTTTTAACACAAATCTGGCATAAATACCAATGTCTGTCAGATATGTCAAAGGCCTACTCAATTCTATTTCAAAACATTGTTTTAATTAAATGTTGACTGGCTGTTTTTAGCATATGCCGTCACTTCACTGGAAGTTCAATTCAAGTCCATTTTATTTATTTTTTTTCTCACAGGCCTTGTCCACTCTGTTGTTCTATCTGGCTTCTAAGAACACACACTAAAATGACTGACGTTGGCCATGCGGAGTCGTAAATCCATGTATGGATTTGAGAGTACTGTTGCTAAGGTCCCACCCCCACCCACACACACACACACACACACACACACACACACACACACACACACACACACACACACACACACACACACACACACACACACACACACACACACACACATCTTTCCAAATCAATTCGAAGCAGAGACTTTATTGACTCAGGTAAAGGGCCAGGGATCCAGCAGTCAATGTCTGAGTCTGCACAGCGCAGTGTCAAGGCGGGACGGAGACACACAGGGCCATAAGGCGGCCCTCTTACTGGGGTCAGGGGAGCGCTGTGGGTCTACATCAACCTGAGATCACAAAGTAAATGTATCTTAAGCGTTTCCCAGAAACATACATACAAAATAAGAAGTTGAAAAAAAACATTGAAATTGCTCTGTAAGAAATGGGATTCACCTTAAGACTGAGGTGTTCTTTAAAAGAGAGACTGCAAACAAGTAAGTAATAAATAATGCTAATGCTAAATGTGTTGAATATTCCTAAATAGAACAAATATTGCTAAAGCTAATGTATTAATATAAATTTATTGTGCTCTTTATGACACTTTTTCTCCAAATTCAAGTCTCTTGGCTTTAGCCCCAATAGCAGGGCTTTACACTTGTCAATCACTAAATAAGGAAGATGACTGGTGCTTAGGTTACTGTGTGTGTCTTTGTGCTTGGGCTGTTATCTGTGCAATCAAAACTATAGACACTATGTTCTAGAACAGGGGTCCCCAACAGCCGGACTTTGGGCCAAATCTGGACCTTATTTTCATGTAAACAAAACAACAAAAAATCAATGACAACACTTGTGGCCTAAAAAGCTATTTGCTGCTGGCTACAAACAGCAAATAGAACAACAATGACAAAATGTTGTTTATGTCTATAAATCCAAATTGAGGCTTGGGAGTTTTACAGCACTGCTACAGGAAACCCCAGAATGAATTGTTGTACGTTGTTTCCCAGTCACCAGGAAACCAATGCTAGAGTTTTGGGTAACTCCTCATGAGTGTCTTTTGGACCAGGCTTCAGGACAAGCTGTATGATAGCAACAATATGATATTGTCTTACTCCACATAACTGTCAGAGGTCTTAAAAATGGAGCTGTAAAATAGTAACTATTACCGGAGACTGTGCTGGACAAATGGGGCTTGGTCTATGCAAAGGTAAGTGCAGGCTTATGCCCCTGTGTGAGAGTGTGTCAGGCTGGGCCTCGAGGTGCTGGGGGCAGACATTGATTGCGCAGCGCTGTGGAGACACAGGTCTGTCTCCACTGTGTGCAGATGGAAGCGCTCCCAGGCTGGAGGCTCCATTCGCAGACAGGCCGGGGGTTAATGCTAATGGTGGCTGATAGGCTGGGGTCAGGTTCAGAGGGTGGAGGGGTTCCTTCCTGATTCTTTAATGATTAAAGGAGGATGTGACACCATCAGAGTCACACAAGACCTCACTGCTGTTGGCACTGAGCTGATAAAGATAGACTACTGAGAGATATCCTGATCACACCTGGACCAACGTTGAGCTAGATCAAAACCAGAGAAACCACTGAGAAGAGACTAGAAGATACTACAAGAGTACATCAGTCAAACTCAAGGCACTAGGGCAACATCACCTCCTTTGCATTTATTTTTTTTGGCCACTGTTTAGCCAGTGTTTTTAGTTTTCTGCTAATTACAAAAAAAAATTAATCCCTACAAACCTGTACTAGCCTGGAATACCCGACTATTCCCTTTTGTCAAAAGGAGGACGGTCTTGTTCCTTCCTCACTGCGAATCCCTTCTCTCTGCAAATTTGTGGACAGACCAATCACAAGCTGTTTGTCTGCAGCAGGATGTGGTTTGCTGGCAACGTCCTACACAAGTAACTCTACTTGAGCGGCTAGTAAAAAACATTCAACAATGTGGACACTGCTGGTATTTCTCTGATTGGTTAACTTTACTTGAAACTGAATGCAAGCACCAGGGTACCAGACTAACTTCTTTGTATAGAATAGGAAAAGAGATAGTTGCGGCTGGCCAGGCTAGTCCTGTACAACAATGGTAGATTGAGGAAACTTTGTCAACTTGAGTGAAGCTGGTTCACATTGTCATTGTTTATTGGCCCACTGACCAATAAACAATGAACTGAGCTAGTTTGACGGAGGAAATAATTTTGTTTTTTTTTTGAGAACTTCATCTGTAAACCCCTGAATTATTCATCTCTTTTTGTTATTCTTTCATCCCATTCATGCCCATTGTCATCTTCCCTCCAGTGTCTCAGGTGCAGCCTCCGTCCTGCTCCTATTGAACTCCTGTCTGGAGCATCCCGCGCTGCATAGCCAGTCCCCGTCATGGTGCCAGCCCCCCTGCTTCAACGCTGTGATCAATAGCGGTCCGACTGGCTTGTCTCCGCTGCCCGATGCACCGCTCTTTACAACGCCATGCTCTCTAACCTCTCCACCACTGGAGCCTCATTAAAAATACATCTCGTCCAAATTACATTGATCTCTCAGAGTCTTTTCATTTACTTTCACTGTTCCCTGGCCGTGTCCCAGCACTCCTCTCCAGTTCTGCTGAGTCATGAAGGAGAACAGTCTGGTGGCTATAATTTATTTTTCTCTACAGCACATAGTGGCAGGGTTACTTTTAACCCTTTAGACTTCATCAAAAGGGATATTAATCCAAATATTGTGGGGTTTTTTTAGGTGGAAATGTTTTTAGGGTTATTTTGCTGTTTTCCATCTTGATTTATTCTGAAACTGTACCATTGCACATTCAATCACAAGTAAACATGCACACAACATAATTAAATCTAAAATTAAAATGAAAAAAAAAAAAGTTTGGTCCTGTAAATAATACATGGCTATATGAATATTTTTAACATGAAATGTTTGTGTTTGTACTTGTACTTGGGATTACAAGATATTATCCAATATGTTAGGTATTTGTAAGTTAATATGTATATCTTCTTTTAAATCACGTTTTAACTTCATGGGACTTTGTACGCAAAAATAAACGGCCTCTCAGTAGCAGCGTCCGCTATGTTGAATATTTTGAACTAGCTGCATGAGCCGAGATGCAAAATATGCAAGTGAAATTAACTGGAAATAGTGAGTAAATAGCAACATTAAAAATACTTGTAAATGTAACTTACTCAAGCATGTTAAAACTAGGTAATAAAAACAAGTAACATTTACTTGTTTTTGTTTTTAGGGAAAAGTTAAAATGAATTTTTAAGTGAATGTTGCTCCTCATTTTTTACTGTGTAGACAACAGAGTCTGTTCTGCCCTTTGGTTAAAAATGTTAAAATGTTTGTAATAACAGTTCATATTTCATAATTCATTTGTTGCACGTCATAGTAAAAACAGTAATCAACTAAAATCATTTTATGTGTAAACAGTATTAGTTTACTTGTGCTTTATTGTGAAGGCTTTGTTAGTCACTACAATGCATTATGGGTAGAAGAAATTCATGAGAAAAAACGTGTTGTCAGCTACTCATGTGCAAGCTACTCCATGCAATCCACAACTTGCCCTACACCTCCGAAATCAATGGCTTTTCAATCATAATTTTCATCTGTCTTGAGAAGACCGTAAATAAAGGAGCAAAGCGCTCGGATCCTGGCTCATGAAAATTGAGTTTGGCTTGCTGTTTATCTACGTTAACATACTGGGTGTATAAAACACGTAGTGGGAACAGTATAGTGAAAAGCCATTTGCGTCAGTTGGTGAAAGGTGAAATACAAGACACAGCCATGGACAACAGTCAGGAAGGAAGCAGCGTGGATGATAAAGCTTTCTCCGAAGCCAGCCACAGCCCTTCAGCTTCATCCAAGGCTCCATCTAAAGCTAACTCTAAACGATCACTTTCTGCAAAGGCCTCTGTAGTTGAAGCAGCTACTAGAGCCCGGGCCTCAGCTGAAGCTGCACTAACTAAAGCTGCCTACACTAAAAAACAATTGGAAATCAAGAGGCAAAAGGCAAGGCTAGAATTAGAAAAAGCTACACTAGAAGCAGATTTAGAGGTATTAGAGATAGAGAAGGAGGCAGCGGCCGCTACAGCAAGAGCTGAAGTTTTAGAAGCAGAACAGGACATAGTGAGCATAAGAAGCTCAGTTTCACCACGACTAGTCCAACAAAGAACGGAAGAGTATGTGCAACGCCAAACCCATCTAAGTAAGTCTCCAGAAAACACCACTCCAAAGTCATCGCCACCGTTCACATCAGTTAGACCCACACACAACATCTCTTCAGCAGTGGACAACAACGCTCACATGATAAATCTACCTTCAAGCCCACAAAGGGACGAAACGAGGCTATATAGTATTCCTTCTCACGATACCAGTAACCCACCTATGATAGACTTTGCTAAATTCCTGGCACGAAGAGAGTTAATAACTACAGGTCTCTTTAAGTTTGATGACACCCCAGAGAGTTTTAGAGCATGGCAGTCATCCTTTCTGAATGCAACTGAAGATGTTGGGCTTACATACAGCGAAGAATTAGACCTTCTCGTGAAGTGGCTTGTTAAAGAGTCCTCTGAACATGTTAAAAGAATTCGAGCTGTCTATGCCACTAACCCCAAAGCCGCCCTACAGCTGTCATGGGACAGACTACAAGAATGCTATGCTACACCAGAAATAGTCGAAAATGCCCTATTCAAGAAACTGGACAATTTCCCCCGTCTCTCCAGCAGAGACAACATTAAGCTAAGGGAGCTTAGCGATTTGCTCATGGAGCTACTGGTTGCTAAAAATGAAGGCTATCTTCCAGGCCTCGCCTACCTCGACACTCCACGTGGGATAAAGCCTATAGTTGAAAAACTGCCTCCAGGGTTACAAGAAAAATGGGTCCACACTGGTTCAAAATACAAACAGGAACACCAAGTGACATTCCCTCCCTTCTCGTTCTTTGTAGACTTTGTCCAAGGCCAAGCCAAAGCCAGAAATGACCCAAGTTTCGCCTTAACATTCAGCAGCCAGCCTTATAACAAAGGTGAGAAAACCACAATCAAAAACGTTGGCTACAAAACAATATCAGTGCACAAGACTGACGTTAATGCAAATGTTGACACAAATACAACAGATGAAGATCTGACACGGTACTGCCCAGTTCACAAGAAAACACATCCCTGGCTAAATGCAGAGCCTTCAAGATGAAAACACTTGTAGAACGACGAAACATACTTAAAGAACACAAACGGTGCTTCAGATGTTGTTCACCAAAACATACAGTAAAGGACTGTCAAATAATACTCAAGTGTAGCGAGTGTCAAAGCGAAAAACACTGCTCTGCCATGCAACCTGACACAACCCAACGACCTCAGTCGCCATCTACAGCTGAGCCAGAGGTAGAGACCGAAAGCAGCAGTTCATCTGAGGTAACATCACGGTGTACTGAAATCTGTGGTGAAGGTAGCCCTCCTCGCTCCTGCGCTAAGAGCTGTCTTGCTCGAGTCTTCCCCAAAGGCCAACCGGAACGTTCTGTCAAGATGTATGTTATCCTTGATGATCAGAGCAACCGATCCCTGGCTCATACTGAATTTTTCAAACTCTTTCAAATTAAAGGTAGCCTATCGCCATATAGTATGAAAACATGTGCAGGTTTAACAGAGATGGTTGGAAGGAGAGCTATGGGATTCCAAATTGAGCCACTAGGTGGAGGACTATGTCTTGACCTCCCACCTCTCATTGAATGTAATGACATAATGAACAACAGAGAAGAAATACCAACTCCTGAAGTCGCCCTTGCATATGCTCACTTAAAACATCTTGCCCCTCACATTCCCAACCTTGACCCTAACGCTCAGATGGTAATCCTACTGGGTAGAGACATCGTACGAGTCCACAAAGTCCGACAGCAAGTCAATGGTCCCCACAATGCTCCCTTTGCCCAGCGCTTAGACCTAGGCTGGGTAATTGTTGGTGAAGTGTGTCTCGACAATGCTCACAAGCCAACCGTAAATGTTTTTAAAACTCACATCCTCCACAATGGACGTCCATCTCTCCTCACCCCTTGCCATAACAGCATCAACGTAAAAGAGAAACCATGCTATGGCGGGGAGCTTAGGAATGGCCTCTCTACACGCAGCACAAAACACACTCCAGCCAGAGAGAAGCTCGGGCACGGGGTCTTTGAATGCACAGAGAGCGACAACAAATGTGCCATGTCCTTCGAGGACGAGATATTCCTGAAAATTATGGAGAAAGAAGTCCATCAGGATGAGATGAATAACTGGGTCGCACCCTTGCCATTCAGGTCTCCTCGTCTCCCACTCCCAAACAATAGGGATCAAGCAGTGTCCAGACTCGCTTCATTGAGACGCACATTGACCAGAAATTCTGAAATGCGGCAGCAATTCTTTGAGTTTATGGAAAAACTGTTCAAGAACAAGCATGCAGAGATCGCGCCACCCATTAACAATTGTGACGATTGCTGGTACTTGCCTATTTTTGGGGTATATCACCCTCAGAAACCCGGGCAAATACGAGTTGTCTTCGATTCAAGTGCTCAGCAATTTGGTGTCTCTCTTAATTCAGTGCTGCTAACAGGGCCGGACCTCAATAACACCCTCCTAGGTGTGCTGATCCGGTTTCAAAAGACCTTATCGCAGTTACTGCCGATATCCAGCAAATGTTCTGTGGATTCCTTGTTAGGCACGACCACAGAGACTATTTAAGGTTCCTATCGCACAAGGACAATAACTTGTCTAAAGAGATACAGGAATTCTGCATGCGGCTACATGTTTTCAGAAACAGCCGGTCCCTGGCAGTCGCCATCTATTGCCTTTGGAGATCTGCCTCAAAAGGCGAGCCGAAGTTTGGAGCTGACACAAGGTGGCTTGTTGAAAGACATGTTTACGTGGACGACGGGTTGATATTGCTTCCCACTGAGTCAGCAGCTATAGACCTGCTAAAACGCCCTTGTGCATCCTTGACTGAATCCAATACTCAAGCTTTATAAAATTGCCTCAAAGAGCCTTTCAGTTGTGCTAGCCTTAGAACCTGAAGATCTGGCCACAGGCATCAAAGACTTATGTCTACACGAAGATTCTCTACCTACACAAAGAAGCCTGGGCCTATGCTGGGACATAAACACAGACACTTTCACATTTAAGGTAGCTTTTTAATGACAAGCGTCGCAGGGTACTCTCCGTTATTAACAGTATTTTTGACCCCCACCAGTGACAATTAAAGGCAGGCTGTTGTTACGTGAACTTGCCAATGGAGTCCAGGATTGGGATTCCCCTCTCCCTAAAGACCAAGCGGACACATGGGAAACATGGAAAATGTCACTTAAAGATCTAAGTAACCTTCAGGTCCCACGCTGCTACACACAGGCCTCCCTCTGCAAGTCAGTCTACACCGAGTTGTGTGTCTTTTCTGATGCTTCAAGCTGGGCGATAGTAGCAGTAGCTTATTTAAGAAGTGTTACTCAAGAAGGACATTGTGAACTTGGGTTTGTACTTGGAAAATCAAAACTGTCACCAAAACCAGAGCCCACAATACCTCGCCTAGAACTGTGTGGTGCTGTTCTAGCAGTCGAGATGGCCGAGCTCATCTTAGATGAGCTGGATTTCAAACCAGACGCTGTGAAATTCTACTGCAACAGTAAAGTGGTTCTTGGATATATTTGCAATGACTTTAAACGTTTCTATGTGTATGTCCATAACCGTGTTCATCGTATACGTCAGACCACATCCCCTGAACAATGGCACTATGTCACTTCAGAGCAAAACCCAGCTGATCTGGCGACCAGGTCTGTACCCGCGTCACAGCTTATGGACACCATGTGGTTCAAGGGACCGGACTTCCTCTACAAACCCCCTGAACCTGAGGTACATGAGTCTTTCAACCTGATGAACCCTGAAAATGACGTAGAAATCAGACAAGTCACTACCCTTGCTACCCGCATTGAAGAAAAGAGCCTCACGTCAGAACGCTTTCTACGTTTTTCTACATGGAGCTCACTATTACGTGCCACTTCCTTTTTGATTCACCAGGCACATTCTCACATGTCAGCAAACTCCAGCTTCTCATCAAATCACATTTGTAAAGGACGGCATCGTTGTGACAAGCCACGCACCCCTGATGAACTGGAAGCTGCCAAATGGATCATCCTTGAGTCTGTTCAGAGAGACACTTACCCTGATGAGTATGCTACTCTCCAAGCCAAAAAAGATGTTCTCAGTTCGAGCCCCATCTTGAATCTTGATCCCTATTTGAGTGACAGACTTATAAGGGTCGGAGGACGTCTTAGACATGCCTCTCTAGAAGCAGAGGTAAAAAATCCAATCATTCTCTCAAATCAACACCATGTAACCAAGCTGCTAGCGAGACATTACCATGAAAAAGTCATGCACCAAGGAAGGCAGTTCACAGAGGGAGCCATAAAACAAGCTGGACTCTGGATTGTAGCGGGTAAAAGACTAATCTCATCTATTATCCATCACTGTGTAACATGCCGAAAACTCAGAGGGAAGTTAGAAACGCAGAAAATGTCAGATCTTCCGCCAGAGAGACTTGATACATCCCCACCTTTTTCCTATGTAGGCCTGGATGTATTCGGCCCGTGGTCAGTTGTCACTCGACGCACACGCGGTGGTGCAGCACAAAGTAAAAGGTGGGCCATTCTGTTCACATGCATGACCACTAGAGGTGTACACATCGAAGTCATCGAGTCGATGGATGCCACCAGCTGTATAAATGCATTGCGCAGGTTCTTTGCCATCAGAGGTCCAGCAAAGCAACTCCGGTCAGACAGGGGGACCAACTTCATTGCTGCCAGCGGGGAACTAGGCATGACACTACCCGACGAGAAACAGCCCAGCATTGTTCGGTATCTCCATAGCAATGGTTGCACATGGGAGTTCAATCCTCCACATGCTTCTCATATGGGAGGTGTCTGGGAGAGGATGATCGGAATGACACGCAAAATACTGGACTCTATGCTTTTGCAGAATAAACACACTAGTCTGACACACGATGTACTATGTACTTTAATGGCCGAGGTATCATCCATAATCAATGCAAGGCCGTTAGTCCCGATCTCATTGGACCCTTCCTCGCCATTCCTGCTTTGCCATGCAATGCTTTTGACTCAAAAGTCACACTTGCCTCCTCCACCAGGGGACTTCACTGGAAAGGATCTACTGAAGAGTCAGTGGAAGCAAGTACAGGCACTTGCCAATGAATTCTGGAGGCGTTGGAGGAACGAATATCTCAGCACTCTCCAGTTGAGGCGCAAGTGGCATAGAACACATCGCAACCTGCAACCAGGTGACATTGTGCTACTAAAACAAAGCCAAGCACCCAGGAATGAATGGACAATGGCCATAGTCACATCTATCTTTCCAAGTAGTGATGGGAGAGTTCGGAAGGTCGAGGTGAAGACATCGTCTCAGGGCATCTCAAAGACTTACCTGCGTCCTATCTCTGATGTTATCGTTCTCCTAGAGAATGATCAGAAGTGACTGTTGAAGGTAGTATAGCATTAGTAGCCTAATGCCAGACGGGGAGTGTTCTGCCCTTTGGTTAAAAATGTTAAAATGTTTGTAATAACAGTTCATATTTCATAATTCATTTGTTGCACGTCATAGTAAAAACAGTAATCAACTAAAATCATTTTATGTGTAAACAGTATTAGTTTACTTGTGCTTTATTGTGAAGGCTTTGTTAGTCACTGCAATGCATTATGGGTAGAAGAAATTCATGAGAAAAAACGTGTTGTCAGCTACTCATGTGCAAGCTACTCCATGCAATCCACAACTTGCCCTACACCTCCGAAATCAATGGCTTTTCAATCATAATTTTCATCGGTCTTGAGAAGACCGTAAATAAAGGAGCAAAGCGCTCGGATCCTGGCTCATGAAAATTGAGTTTGGCTTGCTGTTTATCTACGTTAACATACTGGGTGTATAAAACACGTAGTGGGAACAGTATAGAGTCCTTCTCACCGATTTTACAGACAAAGGCAGATAACTGGGCATAGAGCATCAAAATGTGTTCACTGCTATTGTTTTCATTTACAACACTTAAGGGACCTGCGTGCATGTCATTTTATTGCTGGTGCAGCTTTTTCTGTTCTCTTTATTCTGTTCTACTTTGTAGTTATATTTTTTGTATTTGTAAAGATTTAGCCAATTGCTAATCTTTGATCATATTTTGTATTTAGTGTTTTTTTTTTTAGTTTTGATTGTCTTCATGTAGAGAAGTTTAGTCTTTTTCTTTTCTTTTTATTTTTATGCTCAAATCTTATACTGTATAGGTCTATATATACAGGTCACCTTTCTCTGGCTTCTGCTCACTCTCAGCTCACACTTTAGAGCTTGTCCCATGCCTGGTTAGTTTTTGTTCATCTTTAGTTTTTTGTTTGCCTGGTGGGACCAGCTGTCTGGTTTTTGTCTTGTTTTTGTTCAGGTTAGTTGAGGTGTTTTTGTGTAGGGTGGAAGAGGCATCAGCTTCTACGGCCCAGTATAGGGTAGGCCCTGTGTCGCGCCTTTTTTCTTTTCTTTTCTTTTTGGCCTCATTTAAATACATTTGATTGTCCTTGGTCAAAACAAATACTAAGCAAAATACATCAAATGCCTCTGTAAGATGACACCAGTAGCTTGTATTCACACCAGTGCCTATATTTGTCTGTTATGATGTTTACTTCAGTTTCTCTTTATACTTTATGGGAAAATGACTTGGGTTTGTGTCTTAATTAACTCACATCTAATCTGTAAAATACATACATTCTTCCATTCACTGACAAAAAACAGTGCCTACTCTTCCCCACAGTAGCTCATTTGTGGTGTTGGATATACAGTGTGTTACTTGTGCTGGTTGTGTTTCTACATTCTTGCTGCCTTCTCCATCTGATTTGGGTGGCATTCCTGTGGGAGATAATAATGTGCATGTGAGGGCCTAAAGCTTACCTGTGACTGCGGGGCGAGTCTGTACAGGCTCTGTATCACATGCAGCAGGAAGACCAACCTGACTGTGATGAGCTGATACCAGCTGGCCCGGCCTGCTCTCCCTGCTTCACACACACAATCAAACTGTAAGTGATTCTTTATCTGTGGAAGAATACACGGGAAAGCAGTGTGTTTACAGCATGGGTGCGAGAGAGACCTAAGTGAATTTTTGTCAAATGATTCTCAGACGCTTCAGAAATTATTACAATGCAATAAGAAACTACCAGTGTTGCAGTGTGTATCAATACTTCAAAGGTATTGCAATACCATTCATTTAAATCCCTGACGTTTGCTGTATTAATGAGGAGTGCAGCTGCCAGCTCACCCTGAACAGAGAGCGGGCCAACCACAGACAGATATGGACTAAATGCCTTTGTTTGAACAAATCAAAAAGAGCAAACAGCTGTTTTTCTGTGTTACTTGACATGTAGCCTCTGTTGTCTCATGCCTGACTGAAGCTGAGTGAAAGGAGTAAGTGAAAGGGAAGCTGAGTTGGCTTGAGCTTTGTCCCGTTCACGTCTCTAGTGAGGACACGTTTGCGTCATAAACGTAAACCACGTTTTGAATTTGATTAGTAGTTTATATTTGACACAAAAGTATGTTACTGGTCTGTTTTTTTGTAATAACGATCGTGAGAGTGGGTTAAATAGCAGCTAATGAGTGGAGGAGCACAGGGTTACAGACAAACAAGCTTCTTTAGGCCTGTCTAAGTGCACATACTGACAAAAATGTTAAAGCGTTTAGATGAAATATGCATTTTAATACAGTTGCAGCTGGATATTATTGAATTATATACACTTAGAGCTCAAAACCCAAGCAGGAGCAGGACAAAGGGACAATTTTAGCAATTACTCCATGATAATGTTTTTGACTGAAGTTAAGGTATTGTTCTAGTATTGGTATTGTGATACTCAAGCCAGGTATCAAACCAAACTCAGAATTTTGGTATTGGGATTGCAAAAGAAACTATTGTGATGTGCAGTTTAGCTCATGGACGCAGGTGTGAACACAGGTGATTTTGTGACTGGCCTTTCCATTTTACAGTACAAACTGGTAAGTAGACTATTTAAAAAGTGCGCAGTCTGATGCTGATGCATCTCACAAAAGCAGCTAATAGCGCCAAATGTTTATGTTGAACAAAATGCTTCATTATGGACCGAACTGCTTCAGAGTCAGGTTCACAACTATGGAAACACCACAGAAGTGTTATTATTCACACTTTCATCAATAAAGCACTTTTACGTTAATGATGGTGTGTGAAAGAGAAAAGTCACATGCTGCACAATAAACTTGTACATTTTAGTCTTGTAGGTTTTTAAATTTTGAATTTCCACATTCCATGTACGTCACATTACTTACTTTTATGTTTCCTTTATTATAACTTTACTTCAATAATTAATAACAAAAGAGCACAAAAATAAAAAAAAAACAAAGTAATGTAATGCACTTTATTCTTTTAGGACAGTGCACATTAAGAAGAGATGTTCCAGATTATAGCTTAACAGCTCATTTCTATCTGTACTCCTATATTGTACATGTTTTCTGTGGAAAAGGAGAAAAGGCTTCTGTTTTGTGCACATTGTGTGTCAGGAGAAAACACGCTGTCCTGTGTCAGAGACAAGTGGTCATTGTCACTCTCAGTTGAGTCCGTCATTCAAGCAACAGCGCTGTTTTGTGACTTGGCAGTAGTGCTTGTTGAGTTTTAGTAAATATACCACTACACACCACACATAATTGTACAGCCTAGTAAATATGGCCCTTAATATTTAAAAGGATATTTTTGGGTCTGTCAGTAAACTAACGTGCACAGAACGGTAACAGAACACAAAACACAACACAAGTGAGGTCATTAAACATAACAGTGGCCTGGAGTAAGAAGTCATTGCATTGAGAGATGTTTGAGAGAAGGAAGGAACAACAACATGCTTTAAGCCTGGCTCAGTCCTAATCCCGACTTTATCCACAGAGCTCCAGGTAAGCCTAACCCCAGGTCATCACTCTGGCAAAAAATGTGGGGATTCCTCCTGTGTTTTTGAAGGTTTAAGCTTCACTGATGATTCCAACTCATGGAATCCTCAGGAGATCTGATGCTGGAGAAAAAGGTTTTAAAACAACATAAACAACATGTATGTTTGAGTCCCGACACCAGGCTTGCTTTTAATGCCACCACAAATGTTTTTTATTAATAAACCCATAAACACCACAAACCACTGAGCACATGGTTCAATAAAAAAAAAAACTTTTATACTGCACAGCAAAACATTTAATTTCAGGCAAAGAAATTAACAGGAAAATCTAGAATTTATTCTTAATATAAAATAAAGTTTGTAAAATCAGGCTAAAGTGACAGTTGTTTTACAGACAAATGTGTTTTTATTCAGTATTTACAAAAATTACAATCTGTAAAAGCTCTCAGGTCGTGAGAAGTTTTTACAGCAAGATGATGGCAAGCATACCGGCAGTTAGTTACTGTAGTTATTTGTTTCTAAGAATATACTTTTAAAGTAGCACTACCCGATTTTCTTTTTACTATTTTTACTTTGCAATTACATTTTCTGGCAATTTCTTTGACAATTTCTTTTGCCTTTTCCCATGACAGAATACAAAAACATCAGTGCAACCCTGGATGAAAGATGTGAGGGTCTGTCAGGAGCCCAGAAGCTCTCTTTTATTACCAGCAAACAGATCACCAGGGTATTCTGTTGTCATTATGATAAAAAAAACAAAAAAACAGTTGTTTGACAATTAATGGCTTCAACCAACCGCTAACTATGAGTGAAAAGTTTTTTTTTTGTGTTATCATCATCTCTGAAAAATGGCACGCACATTTTTGTTATTATAGTGCACATGCTCTAATATAAAAAAATAAAATTATATATATATATATATATATATATATATATATATATATATATATATATATATATATATATATATCAATTGTATTAAATTGCTTATTGCTAAAATTGCAAATTGTTAAATAAAGTCTTTTATTTATTTAAAATAAAAAAGAAATCATTTAAAAATATTTTCTAAATAATTTGGCCAAATATACTGCAACATTACTAACAAATAATCCCGCCTTTATAGAAGCATAAATGCAGCACATGGCAAAATAAAAATATACAAGTTATGATTGAGGCAGAGAAAGAGTTTACAAAGAGTAAGTGGGGCTTTAGAAAGAGAATACTGGAAACACTTGGATCTGGGGAATGGAAAATAAGTCCCACCCTCATTGGTGCTGCTATCATCCACAGTCATCATCTCTGCCTAGGCCTGGACCAAGTCCTGATTAGTGTCTTCTCTGTCTGTGCTTTAAATAAAAAAAAGGGGTCTGCTTTGCACTCGCTCCACTAAAATGGCTTTACATGACGTCAGTAAAAGAAAAATCCCTGTGTGGTTTCTTCTGTCTTTAGTTTTGTGTTGATACAGAGCAATTCCGACATGTAGTTTTTGTTTTGCGCAGAAAATTTGCACAATTAATATGATCACACATAAAACCTGACATAAAATCCTAATTCTACCCCAAAAAATATATAAAACATATTTTTATCTAAAATAACAAAGTCATGTAAGTGATAAGATAGTTAAGATAGATAAGAAAGTATAGACTTTTCTGAATGATTAGTATTTTTTTAATAGTCTGCTCATCCGATATCAAAACAAGAAGGGCTTAATAATCAATTAAACAATAAAAAAAGAATTTGTATGCATTTTATTAAAGTCAAATGGCTCTAAAATAAAAATAAGAATATAATGAAATTGGTGCTGTTCTGGAGGAAAGCCCTGTGATTGGTTAAAAGCAAAACACAGGTGCCAGATAAATCCTGCCTCTTAATACCAGCAGAGGCTCAAGACCTGCGTATTCGTACCACTGTCTTCGCCCTGAAAATAGGAATATGTAGATTTTGGACACGCGTTTTGGGAAGATAGAGCCCAGTGTGTGTAGCTGTTTTGTTGTGGATACGGAGTTTACGGAGATTACACCACAATGCAGCCGAAGGGTTCACTTCCTTTGTCATTCAAAGATTTGCTCTCCAATAGCAGTTGCAACTGTTACATCTTACATGATAGAGCACTGTTTGAACAGCAACAACACAAACAGTCTGACACACAATTACTCTGATACACAAACAAGTATCATTTTAAAAAGTAAAATAACCAATGCCCCCTTGATGCCATTTCAAACATAATATGCTAAAGTACTTTTGTGGTCTTTATTTTTATTCCTGCATGTCCTTCTTCTTGCCCCTCCCTTCTCCTACCCCTTGTCCACAGACTTACCCTCAGCTGAAGTGACAGCAGGCCTCATTAAAAGCGAAACACCGGTCACATGCAAAATTGACCTTGCAAGTGTTCTGGCTCACCCTGTCCATGCTCCGGGCCTGACTCCCATCAGAACCCCGGAAGGGAGCAGCCCCGGAGGTGTCAGGTATGGACTGAGTCTTCATAAGCAGATTTGGTGGATTATCCCTGCTCTTTCCCAGAAAAGCTTAGTTTATGTTTGAAGTCATTAGAGGTGCTGTGATGAGCCCTCATTGGTCCTTATGTCAACTGCTGTTCTCAAATTTACATGACTGTAGAGTGGTTACCTGTTAGCTTTTCTAGGGCAGTTTTGCCCAACCTAAGTTTTAAATGAAAATATGAACATTGTAGCCCACTGCAACTGACAGTAAGTCATTTTTCTCTTCAAGCCAACAAACCTTGATAATTAAATTTGTATTTTGGCTACTGTTGCACGCGTTCAGCTTTGTCAGACTGGAGCTGGACTACACACTCTACACAAGCTTCACAAATCCCCAGAGCCAGCAAAGTATGCCCCCAAATTAACACCAAGAACTGAAGTGGAGCATTGCATCCTCAAGGATGTTTTACTCTTTTGTGGATATTCTTGAAATGGATTAATTACAATATTATCAACTATCCCAGATAGTTGATAATACGTCTGAGTCACCACCGGTGTAAATTGTCAGACTTAGTTAAATAGAAAGCAGTTTACATGACACTGACAGAATTAAAAAGCATTTTAAGTTGTATCCTCTAGATAGCATCACACATATTTTTTTCTCAATGTTATTATACCATTAGAATATCATACGTCCCAAGCCTAGTTATAGAGTGACATATTTGTGGACTTTGTTTTAATAAAAGAACAAAAAACAAACAAAAGTGCAAAGAGATCCAGTTGTGTAAATGTCATCATGTGATAATATAATGTATTTGATCGAGACAGTGCACATTAATCAATATACAAGAGACATAATTACATAAATGTAAACACACCGAATTGTTGCCTTATGCTAATTTCCATCCATTGTCCCACAAGGTTGCAATGTGTCGGAGTCCTTTAAAAACATTATTACAAAAGTAGCTTTATGTTGCTGGTCCACTCTGGGTCTGATCATAACCCTGTGTCTCTCCGGTCATCCGTCAGTCCATCTGTGCACGCTTCTGCAGGTGGACAAGGCTCAGCTGCTGCCTTATGGCCTTATGTGTGTTTGTGTGAATTTGACTTTTAGTTCCACGGTTTTGAGATAAAGTGTGTGGCAGATGTGGAGTATTCATGCTCTGGACTGTTATGAACGGTCATGTATAACCAAAGCAAAGGTCTACTCAAACTAAATTTGAATTTACCGGGGGTAAGGCTTGGTGCAGAAGGGCTAAACAAAGGTTAAACATGGACTAAACCAGAATTAAACTGGTGCCTAAACCAAGGACTAAAGCAAAAGATTAAGATTTAACACAGAACTAAACCAGGACAAGTGCAGGGACTAAAACCAGAACTTAAACTAGGACTAAACCAAAAACTAAAAGCCAGAGTAAGAGCAGAACCAAACAAGGACCAAACCCAGGACAGAAGCAGGAATAAAACATGAACTAAACAAAACCTAGGAAAAAACTGAGAACTAAAGCCAGGGTTAGACCCGGACTATAACGTCAGTAATATGATCTGAACTGAACTAGATCAAAACCAAAACTACACCTGTGCCTTCACCTGAAATAAACTATGATTAAACCAGGGCAAAACAAAGAATTAAACCAAGATTAAACCATGTTTGACCAGAACTCCAAATAAATGGACTAGGACTAAACCAAAACTAAAACAAGATGACATGCTGGTGCATAACACCCTCACAAAAGGACCTTCACATTTTAGACACCTGACAAGACCCCACTAATAATAAGTATACAGACATGTACCTGTATGTCCCAGCTGTGGTGGAGAGTTTAGTGCACCTGGTTTGTGTGGGGAAGATTGGGGGTTCAAGTCTCTGCTGGTCCTAAGCCAGGGTAAAAGGTTTGTGTCAGGTATACCATCTGGCATAAAAATATTGCCAATCTACTCATGTAAACTACTTTACTGGATGGGGATAAGCTGCAGTGCAGATCACTTTTACAAACTAATGGCCTGTGTTCCTGTTTGACCTGAGTCATCTGGATGTGTTGTTTGTCATCACATGCAGGCCAGAAAGATGACCTAACGAGAGACATGATACGCTCCACACAGCAGTATCGCTTACACCCACTGATGGCTATCTGCCAGTTCGCCATCTCTGCTCTGTGTCTGCGTGACATGTGATGATAAAAGACCTCTTCTAATTATCATCAGCCCTCTGGCCCTGGCTGACCTTTAGTACATTTCCAGTCAGTTTGAATGTTTTGTGTAAAGGTAAGGTCAATCTTTGGTTGTCACTTATTGGGTAGACACTAAACAACCACTATTTACGGAGCAGGTTCTTCTGCTAAATGAAGTTAATGAATACCTCTGTTTCAAATGTGATGTGTATTTGGTGAGTTGCAAGAGGTTGTTGGGTTGTTGTTCTACCTGAAATTATTTTTCAGTTACAAAAAAATGCTGAATGCCAAAACATCAAATCTAAAAAGTGGAGCCTGAGAAAAAAGTACTCAGACATGTTTTAAACGATACTACTAATTGCATATAATCCTTAACCAAGTAAATTAACATGAGGAGGATTAGGAAATGAGGAAATATGTTGAAAATTTAGAAAATTTGTTATATTATGGTATATTATACGAAGCGGAGAGAAAACAACAAAAATATATTTGATTTGTTGTCCACTGTAAAAAGTTAACTTTAGCTCCAAATGTTGCAAATATGTAGACCTTCTATAGCACTCTGTGCTTGGACTAGACTCTTAATTAACTCTTTCCTGGTGCAGGATGAGAGTCAGGGATATTGGTTTTATGAAGTGTAGCTAAATACTTAATGGGGAATTTATGTTGTTAATGAATGTTATCTGTTTGATTGGTGCTATTCATGTCTTACTAACATTTGCCTGACAATATGGCCAACAGAACAGTGATGACTCAGTTCACTTAAAAGAGCTCTTGTGGCTCACAAACAGCTCTTTAAATAATAAATGTTTAACTATGACTTTGACTGTGAAATGTGTGAAAACAGTTCTAAATAAATTAATAAATGAAATTATAGTAACAATGTCTCACAATTTCTTTAAAATTGCATTGATTTATTATATAAAAAAGAATACTATTAAACATTTGCATTTAAACATTTTTGCCAATGGAATATCAATTTGGCATTTTTTCACTTTGACATTGACTTTTTCATAAACTGGTCCAATTGTAGAAGACTGCTTTACTGTGGGTTGCTGAGTAGGCCTACTTGAGTGAATAAGTCTCCAACTGTTGAGGTGCTGGCTCCAGGTGCTCCACCACCTTCACTAGTTTCTCGAAGCACCGCTAGCTTCACATAACTTGGTCAATATGATGTAAATTACAGCCCCCAGTAGCCCAGTCCAAAGTTTGAGGCAACAACAGAGAAGGCTCAATCACAGACCTCACAGCGCGTTTACATTTCTGAAGTAACTGTAAGCACTGACTATTGATTTAAAGTGACATGTTATAGGCTGCCCAAATACAGTATACTATATACTTTTTCATTGTCATCTATGGAATAAATTTGTATTTGGGCCGCATGGAAAAATTTTAGTGCAATACTGCAAATGTCCACTTTTTGGATTTGTCAAAAGAGCAGAGGGGGCAGTATTTAATACATTTGTTATACATCCATATGCTCAGACATTATTAGGCTTATCACTTTCACACAACGTTGTCCCATCATTTATTCACATTTATTTTTAAAATTATTGACCAACTGTCTAGAATGACTGTCCAGAGACATCGACCGGTCAAACATAACACCAAGGTTCCTGAGGCTCGACTGGACGGAAGAACCCAGGGAACCAAGGTGTTGTTTGATTTGAGGTATTTTTTTTGTCAGGTGCAAAGATTAAAGTTTCAGTCTTTTTTCTATTCAGCTGTAGGTAGTTATTGCATAACCAGTTCTTTATGCAAGACAAGCAGTCCAACAAATCAGTAAGTTTATAAAACTCAGTCTTTAAAAAAACAGTACAACTGAATGTCATCAGCAGAAAAATGATAAGACACATTTTTTTAAAACCGTGAATTTTTTCACTAGGAGTGCGTATGTACAAAAAGGGGCGGCAGTGGCTCAGTGGTAGAGCGGCCGTCCTTCAACCGGAAGGTAGTAGGTTCGATTTCCGCTCTCCTCACAGTTCATACTGTCGTTGTGTCCTTGGGCAAGACACTTAACCCACCTTGCCTCCAGTGTCCGTAGCACTGGTGTATGAATGTGTGTGACTGTAGAGGTGTGTTTGGTGGTGGTAGGAGAAGGTTGAGCGCTGTTTGTGTGGCAGCCCCCCTCTCTGTCTGCCCCAGGAGTGGAAGTGTGTGAATGGGGTGAGTGGAAGCACGATGTAAAGAGCTTTGGGTGCCTGAGAAGGGTGCAGGAAATATTGTTAAAACACACAAAATGATCTGTCACTCAGGTAAGAGGAGAACCAGTTTAGAACTGATCCAGAGAAACCCTTGTTGCAGACGCCTTAACAATACATTATGGTCCAGAGTTTCAAAAGCAGACGATAGATCCAGTAGGATCAAGACAGAGTACTGCCCAGAGTCAGCCGCCATCATAATGTCACTTGATATCTTCAGCAGGGCAGTCTCAGTTGAATGACATTTTCGGAAGCCTGACTGAAATTTATCTATAAAATTATTTTCATTAAGAAACGCAGTCAGCTGCTCCACCACCACTCTCTCCAGGATTTTAGATTAAAAAAAGGCCATTAAGAGATTGGCCTGTAATTGTTTGGTTCAAAAGAATCCAAACTGGGCTTCTTCAGAATGGGGCTGACGACCGCTTGTTTAAAAGAGCTGGGCACAGAACCAGTTAAAAGAGAAAGGTTGATCAGTTTAACAACATATGGACCAAATAAATCAAATACATTTAAAAGAAACGAAGCTGGCATTACATCCAGAGGGCTTGATGATGGTTTCACCTTTTTTAGTAGACCCTTAATATCCTCTTCAGTGACAGGTGAGAAGGTGGACCAAGAGCACTGAGGAGATAAACCCCAAGATATGTTGACAGAGGATGGGTTTATAGAAGCTCTTATATCATGTACCTTATTCACAAAGAAATGTAAAAACCTGTTGCAGTCAGATTTTGAGTGAACTGGTAAATGAGGAGCTAAAGGAGAAACAATTCTTGATATTGTGTCAAACAGGACTTTAGGATTTTTTTTTTGTTCAAAACAAGAAGATTAGAGAAATAAGCAGATCTGGCCTGTTTTATTATATCATTTAGTGTCATGATGAGCTCCTTCAAGTGCAGTCTGTGGACTTCCAAAATCTCATATGCAACCATTTTGGAAAATGTGCAGCTCATAGCATTAGAACAAGCTTTGAAAAACAAGTCTCTTATCTTGTCTGCACTGCTGGATAAAGCAAACAAACAGTGCGACCAGCAACTGTGAGCGCCCTGTGAATCCTCCATGGCTGTGTGTGTGTAATCACAGATCGAGTACCAGATACACACTCGTAGGTAAACAAAAGAAGCCGAGGATCAAGAAGTTAAAAGCAAGACAAACATCTCCTGACGCTGTCTGTTTGAGTGCACAGGGAGCCTGTCATGGAGAGTTCATCCTCGTACATGTGTGTATACTGTACGTGCGGGAGTTTGGATGAGGTACTGTGTGGAAAGAAATAAAGATGGGGAGATGTCTACACAGTAAAAAAAAATAGAGTATAGTTAACTAATAGGACTTTCTGTAGAGTTTTTCTGGTAGTCGAAAGATAAGCCATAAATTGTCAAAGTACAACAGGAATTTATACTCAGTTTACTGATTTTATTAGGATTTACTGATTTATAAAAAATAAAAATTAAACTGCCAGCACGTTAAGTTTACTTTATTTTGAATGAGATCCAAAGCAAAGAACATGTCACAAAGTTATGTTCATGTTCCATTACTACAAGCACCAATAACACAGAGGTGTTTACTCCAGCTTTGGATAGGCTAAATCTGTTTCCACTGCAAAACAGAAAAACAGCACAGGAAAGGTTGCTGTGCTGTTGGTGGGGTTGAGACCAGGACAGAAGAAAATTTCACCTGACCATAATTTGACCACCTATTTCAATCATTCAATCATTTATTTATATAGCACCTTACCACAAACACAGATTTACCAAAGTGCTGTACAACATCAAGATGCAATAGACATAATTCTGAACAAGTAGGTCTTAAAAAGATGCAGGTCAGTAAAGAAATGTAACCCCATTGGCAAAGACTTCCAGAGTTTTTGGACCGACTGCTGCAAAAGAACAATCTCTTCACTGTTTGCACCGGGACCGGGGAACCTCAGGCAGATGTTGCCCAGCAGAACGTAGAGCTCTGCTGATTTGGTATGGTAAAGTATTTGTTTTGTATTTTGTTTAGCTTATTTATTTATTTTTTTTTTTTAAGTCAATGGAAGTTAATTTTGTTGAAGTCCACCCAACTTCTACGTGAGCTTCTAAGCAACAGTCCCCTTTATTTTATTGTCTTTGAACCAAATAGAGTAGAGTGAGGCTGCTTTGTGGACAAGTTCCCTCTGCCCTCATTAGGTGGTTAACCAGTGTTCAGTCGAGCACACACAAAATGGGCCCCTCCAACTGACCAGGGACAGCAAACAAACCTCCCAGCTGCATCGATCCATGAGAACAGCCTCCAAATCAATCCCTGAAGCAGGGTCAGGGGAATGAAAGGACCAGGCTGTTGAGAAAACAGGCAGGGGAGGGAATTTTCGATTTTCGATCGATTGGCTACATATAACCATTTCTGACATGCATGTCGGTAGCTGCTTGCTAATTATGGTCCAAATCCACATTAAGAGGTTGTTGTGTCACCAGGTCCCGGGAACAATCTGCTGATTGTTGTGTGAGAAGATTGGTCAGACAAGGGCCAGCCACTTTCCTTTCCCCAATTATCCCCATTTAGCGGTTCTGCTTCAAGCTGACCGGACAGGACGAGCAAGCAGGAAGAAGTAAGGCTAGGAAAAATGGAATCAAAGGGCTGAAACGCAAATTTTAGAAATTAAAATGCAGTTATAAAGGTCCTGGCACATTTTCAGAAAAATATGTTTGGCCCAGACTTAATGAACCCCCCCTTACCAGCATATCTACCCAGAGAGCAGGGGCATGAGGAAGGTGTAAGGGGGCCAAAAGGGGCGATTATGAATTGAGTTAATGAGCCTGGATTGGGGCAGGGAAGAATGGGGAAAGGGCTGCCTGAGAATTCGCCCTCTCCCTCCTCCCGTCTTGTGTTCCGTCCACCATTTCTCTCCTGCTGCCCGTTGGGAAAAAAAGAGAATGTGCAGCAGGTGTTTGGAACAGGAACTGGTTTCAATGGTTAAAAGGAACACGCTGCAAATGTGATTCGGAAATGATTACATGTCACAAAGTATCAATGAATCAACAAGAAAACATCTGCAAATGTATTTTGATCTGCATATTTGACAATAGAAAACATTTTCACAGGCAAGAAGGTACAGAGTTCTCCTCCTGGGTTTCTTCCAACATAAAAAAAATTCACAACTGAAAAAATGGAATTAATGTCTTAGTCGGACTAAAAATGCACTATGCACGTGTCTGTCTTTATTCAACTGGAATTGCAGTCGTTCAAATTGCTCCTAAAGCTTAGTTGGACTGGAGCTGGACCAAGCATTTTGCAAATGTCTCACATTTCCTTCCACAGAGCTAATAAAGTACAAGGAGAAGTAAACATGTTTGTTGAACTTAAAAGTCTTGAAGGAAAACTTATTTTGTACCTTTTCACATTTATATATATATATATATATATATATATATATATATATATATATATATATATATATATATATATATATATATATATTAGTTAACAAGCTTTAATCATAAAATCCTTCTCTAAACATGTTCCAAATATTTGTTCTGTTCAACACTAATACAAAAACCCCAGTCTCTTTTCCAAGATGCAGGACTGTCTCGACCAACTGCACTCTCAATTAATTTGTCAAAAGAAAAACACAGGATGGCCTCTATATTTAAAAGTAGATTTTCTACTTATTTTGAAATATAATTATCTCACATATTGGGCAGCTGTGAGAATGCTTTTTGGGTTGTTATGGGGTTCTATTAACATAGGGCATTTTGGGAAGTACAGCCAGATAAACAATAAAAATAAGGTTGGTTGACTCAGTCTATTTCACTTTCTCCATTGAAGGTTTCTCACGTGGGAAGTGAGGTGAGTTAGTGGACACGCTGAACTCTGTGGCCGAGAACAAGAGGGACAGAGGTCAGAGGAAAGAAGCGGGACAGTGAAAGGACTGGAGAGGTGAAAGGGGTGGGGGATGGAACTCAAGCCAGGCCTGGCCTACTTAGACTGATTTCAGCCCCCGCAGACACCCGTCAGAGCGGCTGCACCTCACCCACTGAGCTCGCCTCAACACCCCGACCTGATCAGTCAACCATGTGACTCAGGTCCTTCGCCAAAACAGCCCCAGAGGTTCCAGCATATTTGCTGTCATTTCACCCACCACTTTACCCCTGCCAGTTTTTACTGTCCTATCCTGTCCTATTACAAAGAAGCTAATGGAACTGTAAAAAACGCTTCCATTTTTCAGCTCCATGTTTTAAAAGTCGGTTCTTGTCTTAACTCTTAAAGATCATTATTTGCTGTTAGCTCTAACGTCAGTGCACAATCTTCCTACTGCTGTAGGAAGATTATTAAAGAAGTGTTAGTATGATGCATCAACACCTGGGACACTTTTTTACAGGTGTCAGGACAACTATAGTCTCATCAAATATACATGTCAAATATACAACAGGGTCTTGATGGTGAAACAATGTGATTTTTTAAGATGCATGGGAAATTGTTTATCACAGGCCAGGCCAATTTTGTGGTTAAATTTAACCCGTTAAGCCCGAGATGGTCACATGTCACAAACAAACAGCATGATACAATACACACTCCAAGCCTAATATGGCAAAGCAGCACATCTCTGAGACTCAGCTACAAGCACATCTTTACATTTAGTCCAAACACAGACCAAACGGCAAGCAAACAAAAACAGGTGGTGCCAAACTGTGCCAAACCTTGCGTTATTGTGCCAAATAGAGACTCCGCCTGACCAATTCATACTAAAATCTTAATAGTTTTGGTTTGTTTCACATAAAAATAATTGTATTTGGTGCGTTGACATTTATACAAAGATGGTTTTACGCCCTGTGCTTCCTCATTAAAGACGTTAAACTGAGATTTGTCAGACAAGATTATGGTCTGAAATGGTCTGAAAGAAAAAAAAAATAAAGCGCCACAACATTTTGAGCAGCAGCTTATCCACATTTATCAATTAAGTTTTCTAATAGAGCTAAATCTGGTTGCGGAAGATTTGCATCTCACCACTTATCGGCACAATTTATCAAACATCCTCAAAGGCCTAGCTTATGGGCTAAGCTTGTGGAGATGACATAAGGTCAAAGTCAAGCACAAAACTCTCTTTCTGCATTTGTCCTCTTCAAAGCAGCCTGAACTTTTCCATCACAGATAATGGCTGACTGCTGATCTTCAACTGCGTATCAAAAAGAAGTCCGTTTCCCACACTGAGTCCTGTCTCTTTCCCACAGACATCTCCAAAAGCAGATATCCACGCTCTTTTTCAACTTATTGAGCTTATTATGAGTGCATTCTGATACAAACCTCCATTCATTCCCTGTTTTCATTCTCCTTTACCCCAAAAATGTGTATTGTTTTTTGCAAAGCCAGAAAAAAACAGGCCTCAGACAAAGATTCCTTTCTGTGAGTCCTTCAGGACTTCAGTAAACAAAGCTGCGCAATAAAAGAGCTCAGTTACAGTGCTTCTTATTTTGCTGCAGTCTTGTTTGCTGAGTCACTTGCAATTTTGAAATACCCTCACATGTCACATTGTGCGATGCGGCATAAACAGGTCTTTGTCCAAAGATGCGTCCAACCTCTGTTGGACGTTTGATGTTTTAATGCACCTCAATAGGCAGACTCACTGGTATGTATTGTTGGGAGACGTGACATGAGAGACAGACAGACTGGACGAAGCAGGAGCGTTCTGGCGACAGCAGCCGGACACTGTGACCTTTCAGCGGTTTGTCCCACGCCAAGGGAGAGGGAGTGCAGATAGAGGAGATAAGTGTGTGTGTGTGCATGTGTGTGTGTGTGTGTGCATGTGTGTGTGTGTGCATGTGTGTGTGTGTGTGCATGTGTGTGTGCGTGTGCGCGTGTGTGCATGTGTGTGCGTGCGTGTGTGTGTGTGTGTGTGTGTGTGTGTGTGTGTGTGTGTGTGTGTGTGTGTGTGTGTGTGTGTGTGTGTGTGTGTGTGTGTGTGTGTGCATGCGTGTGTGTGTGTGTGTGTGTGTGCGTGTGTGTGTGTGTGCATGCGTGTGTGTGTGTGTGTGTGTGTGTGTGCGCGCGCGTGTGTGCATGTGTGTGCGTGCGTGTGTGTGTGTGTGTGTGTGTGTGCATTCGTGTGTGCATGCGTGTGTATGTGTGTTTATAGTGGACGCTAAAAGGCAAATACTGATGGCCGTGATGTCTGCTGGCCTGTCTGTCTGTGTGTCTCCAGGGCTGCACTGATCCGTGAACACAACCATGAGGGTTAACAGTCAAAGCACTAAAGGGTATAGACCTTTGAATGACTAGAGGCTTGTTTTGGAGAATTCCAAGTAAATGTTTGGAATGACCGTCTTTTCAGAGAATGTCCATTATAAAAAGTTTATAGAAAACCGTTGAAGAAATTTATATTCACACAAGTCAAAACAATGGACAATTAAAGATCCAAAGAACCTGGTGCAACTGCCATTAATTCCTGTTCCTGTTCCTACAGCTGCCCAGAGAGGACAAACTCAGTACTGCTGGAGGAGAAGCACACTCTTCTTTCTTTTTGAGCAAAGAACCCTTGAGTATAATCACCATCCTACCAATTTCCTTTCTGCCAATGCAATATGGAGTTTTGAATCAACGGACTAAAGGTTAACATCAAATTATCTTCACCTGCCATCTTTTAACGCTAACATTTTGCAACCGCATCCTGTTCCAACGAAACATTTAGGTGGGTTTTCATGAGTCACTTGATGTGAGCAGGCACATAAAACTTGTAAAACAGAGAGTTCTATGTACAATATGTGAATACTGCTAAAAGGCTATATATGGTAGAACTATAGTAAATGTACAGAATTAACTGCTGTATTGTTTATTATTTGCAAGAATGCTAAAAAGTTACAACTTTCATGTATTTCTGCATAGCTCTCATTCATTCATTGTCTTCTGCTTAGTCCAGTTTGGGGTCGCAAGTGACTGGAGCCTATCCCAGCAGCTTTGTGCCTGTAGCGGTGTACATCCTGGACAATGGCCAGTTAGTTGCAGGACTGACATTTAGACATAGACAGTGACAGACAACAATTCACTTACATTAACTCGCTAGGAACATGTATATGCGTGTGTTTGGGCGGTGGGAGGAAGCCGGAGTACCCGGAAAGAACCCACAATAACACAGGGAGGACATGCAGACTCCTCACAGAAAGGCAGGAGTTGGCTGAGGATGTTCGAGTCGACCGGGGTTTGAACTCACAATCTTCTTTCTGTGAGGCAGGAGCACTAACCACTCGGTACAGATCTCAAGTGTGCTAATTACTCCAAACCAACTATCATTTATTATCATGTTTCCTCCAAGTTTAGCTTACCATACTTTTAAGGGTAGGGATATAATGGCTGTTTGAAAAGATTGGCATGCTGGTGGTGCAGGGCCACAAAAGTGAAGATGACACGTGTATGAGCTGCAATATGCATATCACTGTGAGGGTCGCAGTTGTGTCGTTGTGTTCACGTGATAAAATATAACTAATTCCCAGACTAAAGTTTTAAACAAAGACTTATAAAGCACGTTCATATGTATCTGCACAATTTGGCATTGCACAGCACGTCACAGAATTATTGTAAAGTGCAATGTTTACTATTGATCCGTGACAGCACTAACCTGGAAGCAGATCATTCTGTCAAATTCTACCAGAGCAGTGCCTTCTCAGGAAGAAGGTGAGTAATAGGCGTGGTACGCAGCTATACGTGGGAAAGTCTGTGAACAAATACGTGTCTACAGTGCGACACAGACAGCAGTTTAACAAAGTATTCTCCGGCCCTATGAATCCAGTGACTTGAAGCTTGTAGCCTAAATGCTTTTCTGATAAGAGAATAAGAGAAGCTAAATACTTGCTAATGTTCTCTACGTCCTTACTGACAGCTATGTCCAAAAATAGTGTGTCACACTATTTTTGGTGGGCGATGCTCTTTTGCCCATTGTCAGAACATATTGTGAAATGCTTGATTTTCATTTCCAAATTTGTTTCCCAGTTACAGTGAAAAATCTAATCAGATAATGGTACGTCAACTGTGTAACCTGTTTTTATGTAAGACTATGGGGTTTTTCCTATCAGCAATCAACTACCGTTGATGATCTACCGTGACACAAAAAAAGGTCACAGTTTTTTACTTTCTTTGCCTCTGAGTAGATATTAAATAATTGATGAATGCTGTGTTTTATCTTTAATCAAAAATGTTCAATGGGTCTTTGTGCCTATATCAGGTCAGAGTTCATTGTCAGGAAAAATAAAGCTTTCAGATTTGTAATAAATACCTTTTGTGGGGGGTGGAAACAGGAATGATAAGCATTTCAATATTACCATTCAGACTTAGCTGTTACGGACTGTCTTCCAAGCTATAACTAGTTTTTCACTGGATCTTATCGCTCTCTTTTAGTGACTCCCTTTGTTCCCAGTTGGATCAATAATTTGACCAAATTCCAGGTGAAGTCAGTCATCAATGCTTAGAGATTAATGACTGTAGTAAAAATGAATAAAGAAAGGAAACTGAACTTGTAATGAAGGATGTTCTTTGGTCGGTTCTCATTGTTCACAAAGAGTTTAATACACATCAAACACTTCTCTTCATCCTCATGTTCTTTATTACTGCTTAAGCTAATAATTAATTTAAGATGCTGACAGATAAAAATCCTCTTTGATCAGCACTTTTAACATTTATCTCAAAAAACCTAATCAGAGAACATTCTTTGGTGTTGTTTATGTGACATGACATGTCTTATCCTTAGCATTTTTGGTACTCCTTGTTGTGATATTGCTGGGACATGTCTCTCCAGTATCCCATCTCTGTCAGCCTCGTGTGCTATTTATGCTCCACTCACAACAACAGTAAGAAGACAAGCCACTGCCCTCTTTCACACTGACTCCATGTGTTCTTGCATGTTCTTGAATCTACTAAAACCTGAACAAAAAGTTCTGAGAATTCCGGGAATATACTCTGTCCACAGTCCTCTTCTCAGTTTGACCACCATACATCTTTGATAGATTACTCCCAGAATAAAAAAATGTTTTGTGTTATTAGCAAACAACAGAAATTGCAGTTCTGGATACTTCAGGTCTTAAAACAGAGCCTTGAGGGTCCACATAAAAATATATATTAGTGTCAGATTAATAACCATCAATTTGGAAAAATGTTATTTATAATTGAGGTAGCTTTCAAGACATGTGTGTGCAGGACCCCTAACACCATATTATTTATTATAATGTTGCAATTGGAAAAGCAACACAAAAACTAAAAAACTGTGTTGATTTTCTTTCAGCAGAACAAATTTAGCACTTCCAAGGCTGCAAAATAGCATGAATGTTTGATTCATGCAATGCTTTTCACAACCAAGAGCTTAATGCAATCTTCAAAAGCGGCAGTCTCAGCAGTTTGTACAGGAAATTCCCAACAGTGATCAATTCCATTTTTTCTTAACCACCAAACCCCCTCGTCTGACTTGAGGGAGGGCAGGAAGGAAGCCGTTCCCAGTGCCAAAGCCACAAGCGAGTTAACCTAGGGTTTCAGGATTTTTTATTTTACCTAGGATGCCACAGAAACACACTGTTGCAGAAAATGAAACATATAACTCATTCATATGCTGATGGACTATGGAATACTTCCTTATTATGAAACCCTTTTTTCCATCATTTATTTTCTTGAAATTTATTTAGACTGAAGTAATACAGAAATGTCCACGTTCATGTCTTTCCTCTACATTTGTATCTGTCATTATTTGCTTTGATTAAAATAAATGCTTCTTTATTGCAAGAAAAACCGAGGCAAACTTTTTCCAACTCTCTGCTTTCAGTGGTGTTGATACGTCCCAGACAGCAATCCACAAAAAGGTTATTGTGCGGCTTAATTGCGCCCAGTGGATTGTGACGGCAGCGGGATAGAGGTGAGGGTGCCCCCTGGAAGGAGGGCCTAAGCCTTACGTTGCAACAGTTTCACAGCTGTCATCGCCCCATTGTCCAGCCATTTAGCCTTAATTACCCCGGTAACGTCAGTGTGCTATTCAGCTCTACGGACAAAAGACGCAACCTCGCTTCCTGTTTGATCAGGAAAGCTGACAACGCTCCAGTCTACATTTACACCAAGTAAAGAGGGCAAAAGATCAGGTTTACGAGTAGTCTACAGGTAGGGTCTGCTTTTCTAGCCACACTCTCTGACCACTGCCTTTTTCTGTAGCGCTCTTTTAGCACCCATAGCAGTTAAAAGAGACTAAAACACAGTGAAAGCACACTCATTTAGGCTACTCATACTTTGAAATACTCAACCAATAGAGTAAACAAGTGGTTTGAAATTTGCAAAGCGCGAGATGGGAGGGGATGCAACGAGTGTACAGAAGGAGAAAGGGGTGGAGGGTAAGTGGGAATGAGGGGGTGTTACAGTCCAGACCATACAGTAGAGACCAAACAGAGGAGCTCCACTGCTCAGAGAGAGGCTGAGGTTATAACTGTGCAACAATATTATATATATGTCTGATAATATTATAAAACAGTGTTACTTTCAGGGCTGAGGGGTGTATAAGAGTGCTTTATCCTATTCTTGGGATTTGTTCTCCCTCGAATCTCGAATTGACAAAATCAAACTAAATATTTTTTGTCTCTGGTGAAAAATAATTGGGGACCTCTGGTCTAGACTGACACTATCGCTAAAAGGCAAAAAAAAATCTTTAAAAATCCATCTCCAGGAGAAGTTTCTGTGATTAAACACAGTATCAGGGAAAGTATGATGGCCCACTTTTAGAGATTTGCCTGCACTAGATTGTCAGGTCTATAAGTTTCAGGCAGGTTGCAGGCTTTCGTTAAAGAAGTTTAATTACCCCTTTATTATCCCTGTGGGGAAATTCATTGTTGTCACCCGCCACCAGGGGACACCCAGATACCCCTGTTATGTCACTAACTGCAGACTATAGCCTACTCTACAGTAGTTGGTGGGGGACATCAGAGTACCTGGGGAAAATCAGAGAGCAGCACATAAAGTTTAAGCAGCTCTTAATTTAAGACACTCCTGTTTTTTTTGCCATGAGTTTGACAACACAAATACATTGAATTGTACTAAATCAAATGTTTTCCAACTCTTTGGAAGAAAAGAATCTTCAACAACCCACCTCTGAATTCCTACCTACTGTTTGGAACTACTAATGTCACCTGGCATGGAACAGAGCGTAAAGTGCAGATGTTTCTACTCTCTTGTTATCACAGCGCCGTGTCTGTCTGCTACTTGTTAACAAACAGGGGTTTAATCATTACAGAAGGTCCAGACGTGTTCCCAAGCTGCCACTGATTTCACCGTCATTTTTCATCTAGAACTGACTTTACAGCTACAGCCCCTTCACTTAATCATGTTTTATGGCTCCTCTGACCCCCGCCACAGAGGAGATGGCAGTATACAGCAGGCGGGGGCCTTGAACTAATAATTACAGACCAGGCTGCGCTGTCTGCTTACCAGACAGCCACTTCCTCCGATAATACATGGAGCTGCTTCACTGATGAGGGACCTTATAGAACATGCAGCTTTTTTGTTAGGTCTAGTTAAAGCCAGGATATGCTTTTTTTTTTAAGTAAAAAAAATTAGTAGATTTTGTGCGGTCGCAAAATTCTCTTAGCTTGGAAGGTCACATAATTGGTCCACAATTTTCCAACAACAAAAAGGATGCAAAGAGCAAAAGGTCCCACTAACCAATCAGAGCGCACTATTCTTATTTATTTACTTTGTGTGAGCTAAACATGCAAGCATGCAAACTTTTTACATCTGTCTGACTCTTTTCGAACTTACCCCCTCCCCTTGTAGCCACTGGATAAGCCCGTAGGGGACCACGTGTTGTCTGATGTCTAATATGTTACGTATGTTACAACGGCTACTGTAGTTGTGACTACGTATGTTATGTTTAACTGCAACTGTAGTTATGTCTGCTATGTTTGTAAAATGCCTCATTTCATTTTCTGAAGATCTAGATGGCGGCGCGAGGAAATCGTGAGGCCCAGGGTCTCTCCTAAACTGCATTTCATTGCCTTGTATTTCTACATGTGTAATGACAATAAATCTAATCTAATCTAATCCAAATAGTGCATTTTATTGACAACATTAGTTTTCCCTAGGAAGATCCGTACATACAGTCAGTTTTTATTTTTTTGGTTGAAAATGTATTGCTGCTTTACTTCTGTTGTCAAAACTCTGACACAGTAAAATTATCTACAGAGCAGAAATCCTTTTTATTCTGCACCCCACAATGGACCTCAATTCATGCAAAAATGAATTACTCACCCCTGCTCAAGTGCCAGTGCCACATACGCTAATGACAAACTGAGGTGAACGAAATCATAAAGCAGCTGAAAGAAAAGCAAATTGCCTCAGTAGCAGGAGTTCCTCAGCCAAATGTGTTTTAATACTAACAAATATTATTCAACTTGAGCTACTGGTTCAACCACACAAAGTAACGCTGTACCAACAGGTCTCCTGACAATACTAAACTTAGTGTTAGTCACATTTCTAAGATGAGGATTGAGCTCGTTCTATTTCATTACTTACTGTTAGCATGTTTATGTTATTTTGTCTACCCCCTCAAATTCCCATAAGCACTCTCACGCTGCCTATAAGTGACATCCAGGTCCAGAAAACAGTGGCCCACTGAACAAGAAAGTCCTCTGAAAGTCACTCATGAATACAATTTTGTGGAATGACTGCATAGCTTTAACACCTCACCATGCCAGTATCAATAGCTCTGGGCTCCAAACCACACTGCGCTCACTTCCAGGACTCACACTGTGAACTCGCAACAACATTTCTTGAAGAATTACTTTATTAATAAGACAGAGCTCCACGATGCTGAAGCCAGGCATGAGCAAGGTTAGTTGGAGACCTGTCACTGTGCTTCCAGGACGAGTACCCGCACCTCTGCCAGGCGACAGGGGGGTGGGTGGGGAGCTAGGCTGAAAGCGGGAACTTTGAGGGAACAGCCAGCATTTCTGAGTGGACATGTAAGGGTTGAGGAGAAAGAACAGTCATTGGGGCTGATGTCATTTGTACTGGAAGCTCTCCGTGTTGCTGTGACCCGGTGAATTGCCTCACATTTATTTGAGTGGCACTGTGGTTACCGCACGCTACAGTCCCGAATCAAATGTGACTGAATGTGCGCTTTAAGTGAACACAGAGCTGTAATGTCTAAACCATGCATGGACAGTAAAGAGGAGTGGGATAATAAAAAGTGACGTCAACTGTTGCATTAAGCGGAGTATTTGACACCGACATTACGGTTTCCTGCACAGCTTAGTCAGATTACTCTAGAAGCTCGATCAGGCCATGGAACTGGACTACTGACTGGGTTTTAACAGCACAGCAGAGAATCAAACTATTGAGTCCACAGCAGTCCGCTAACGCTACAGCTGCATTCATGTGGTTTTGGAATTCAATAGCATTCAGCCTTAGGTAAAAAGAGAAAAGGAAATTTTATGACAATCATTGAGACGTGTGTAGATAGCAACAGTGAACATTGAAAGAGCATGGTCAGAGAAATGACTTCCTGTGTCAGGAACTGCAGATGAATGCATATGATAGATTAAACTTTTTTCATGTGAATGATAACAACAAGAAGTTCAATAACTAGCAAAAACTGTGTCTTCACAGTTCTGAAAATGTGTAGGCTACAGTAGGCTATAGCCTGAGATCAGGATCAATAAAAGCAAAAGGTTTGTTGCTAGCTCCCAATGCTAACAGCCAGAACAGATTGTAAACCTTTAAAAAACAAAAAAATAACATGCTATGCTAATAAATATATATGGTGTCAGCAGAGCTAGCTGTTAATCACACCTTGTCAGTAAAGTTACCAGCTTAATATTTATTTTCTAGATATTATTGAGTTTTCTTTATTGCTTGTTTGTGCAATGATTCAAAAGGTTTGAATTTTGTGATATTGGACTTCGGCAGCATCTAACGACAACTGTAGCCTGATAAAATGGAAGTTAGACAAGTGGAATTTGACTTTGTTGCAGACTTTCTTGACTTGTGCTGAATGTTAAGTGGATGTCTAACTGAACTCCAAGGTATTTATATTTAGATACAATCTGAAGCCTCTGCCTTGATGAAGACGTCAGGTTGTATGATCGAGCTGCTGGCTTTGGAGAGGAACATGGCGACTGTTCATATGTATCTAATAAATAGATTAAGTTGCATACGCACCTTTCCTTTACTTTTTGCACAGTTCTTGTAAAAAAGATAACCAAAAAATATATTTTTTTCCAGATCAAGTCTGTTAAGGTTCTCAGTTATCTTACTATCAGGCTTACTTTTCAAGGTGAAGATGTTTTATCTCTTCTCCAAGAAACATTTTCTATTGAAAAAGTTTCTTGGAATTAAGTCCAGATGCCTTGCTTTAACCTTTTCTTCCAGAACAAGTATAACGATTACTCTCAATTTTATGAGACATACACACATTTGTTGATCATTGAGAGATTTTATCAAGTAACTTGTTTTGAAGTTTATAACTGATGAAAACTACAAATATTGGTGTAAATGGTTATTTCCTAATGTTAGAATTGGGGGTCAGTCTCCATAGTGCTAAACACCACTCCTTTTTATTCTCAAAGGTCTAAAGAGACTAAGACATTTCTCTTTTGGATGTATCCCTAGTCAGACAAGGCAAGGCGGATGCAACGCTTTTTCCGATGTAAATCCAAATCTCAAAGTTTCATTGGCTTCCACAGTTGCACTAAAGAGCTTTTTTATGAGCTGCTTACGTTAGCCTGAGCATCAGCTATTTTCCAGCAACACCCCCATTCGTTTTTGTCTCCTGTCCCCTTCCCATCGGGCAAATCAGGAAATACAGCAGCGTGGGAACACATGGAGCAGTCAGAAGCAGCTGTGAAGTCAGCCCTCGACCGCACACATTCATTCATATATGTTCCCTCATGTTCAAGTATCCAGACACATGCTTGCACCAGCGGTCTTCCTGCCCTGCGTCCCCCTGTGCTGTCCTCACCTGCAGCAATAACTTTGTCACGTCATAAAAAAAGGGTCGCTAAAATGAACACCATTTCCAAGTCTAGCTCGGGCCGAGGAAACACCTCTGTGGAGCTTTCACTCTGCCTTTTGCCCTTGGCTCAGGGGCCCGCACAAACATCATAACAGCTTCTTTGTACATGCCACATGTATTTCTGCTTGTTTTTAGGGAAGCTAAGACTTCATAATGCTAATAGTATTTTCATGCTTATTATGCATGGTGTAAAATGCTTTCATCTTGGGGCAGGATTTCACCGCCGAGCTGCCTTTGCAGTCAGTAAGGCGCTCACAGTGGAGACCAGGGTCTGCACCTGACACAAGTCACACCCAATCTGAGCTGAGGCTAAGCAGTGGTGATCACAGGCTCGGTTCAGGCCTCAGCTTTCCCATTCATTCATCATTTTTACTTTTTACTCATTGAAGAGTATACTTTCAATGCTTTAAACTGGGACACATTTAAAACCACAGACAGTCTATAACAGAATCTGTATTTATAGCTACGGTAAATTAATTGTTGTTGTGTAAATGGGCTCTAAGTAAAAATATCTCTCTGAATGAAGGTTTGAGTAGAGAACAATGATTGAACAGGTACTTAAACTGGCTTCATAAGTCAACCTTTATTTTCCTAGAACAATCCCATTGACATTGTCATTCGCTTTTACAAGGGCATCCTGGCCTCTTTTTGGCAAAAGCCTCCAGTTCCTGTAAATCCTTGGGCTGTCTTGCATGAACTGCATGTTTATGCTCATCTTGTTGCCTAATTTCTTAAAATGTGAGTAAAACAAAAGCTTTTATAGTATTATTATGTAATATAAGTATGAAATAACAGGTAATTATAGATTATGACGAAACTTTTACAACTCATCAAAATGATGTAGAGTGAGAAAGTCTATATTCTGGACTACAGCCTTTTGTTTTTTTTTTAGTGTTGGTATGGGAAACCCACCGAACTCTGTAAAGTCAAAAATTAAAGTCATGTTTTATGAATCTAGGAGGTAATTTGACTTAACTTTTGCTTTAAAGCACAATGCCCTTAAAATCATTCTTAAACGTTTAACCATAGGTGTTATGCATACATTGTTATTGCATGTACACAAATAAACTTCTGCATTACACATAACTTTTCCTCCGTTGTCAAAGTGCCCAGGTTTATTTTAAACCACTCCACTAAACTGTACTTATCAGATTCATCCCCCCACAGCTACCTATTCTTTTTAAGAAAAACTTTTTCCACCTTAATTTACAGTTACATCCGTAAAGGACCTCAAATTAAGCAGCCGCAGCGCCAATCTGGTTCCTATTTTGGGACGTAAAAGATCGAAAATGAAAAAGAACAGAGCGAGCCTGCTGTTGCCTGCCACCACTGAGATGCAAACCATTTCCATGTGTCAGCGCGTCTCTGCTAAATCCCCCAGCCCGCCTTCTTGCTTTTTTTTTTTTTTTAAACCGGAGTGCGTTCTGCTGCTTCTTCCCCTCACTAAACACACTATAAAGAACATACACAGAAGTGGGCGGGACTGGAAAAGGTGCAGGCACTTTAAGCAGCCAGCCACAGCACTCCATTACCAACCGTAAAGCTTTTGTTCCCCTGTGATTGGCTGTGCCGCGTACACAGATGTTCCTTCTTTAATGATTTTTGTAACCATTAAGTTAATAGTTGTTTATGGCAGTGAAATGCAGGAATGTTGTGGAGGAAGGGCTGAGAAGGCAGAGGTGGAAGAAGGGGGTGCAAACGAGCAGAGGGGCTGGCAGACTACGGGCTGAATGCGGTGGAGACTGTGGCTGGATATTACAAGAGGGATGGCGACAGGGGCTTCGTGTGTTCTCTGTCATACAAAGGCGGACTCGCACATAAATGTACAGTTAATCATCTGCAAGGCTTTAAAGTCATGAGCACACAGACAGGAAGAGTCGACAGGCATCCGTTTAACCCGGACAGTACTATAACGTAAGATGTAGTGGGGTACTTAAAGTGATATCTGGGATTTTTTAAACTAGGGTTTGTATGCGGTACTTAGAACTGGACAGTCTCTTAAAACAAAATACCTTATTTAGGAAAGCTTGAGAAACATCATCCCTGTGATGTACATAAAAAATCTTTAGAGATGAATTTTGGTTGATGGAAGGAAAGCTCCTTCTGTACATGTTTCTGCAGAATAAAAACAGTAGTAACAACTGTACAAGCAATGATCCCATTCCCACAGTTTTCCACAGTAGATTTGAGGTAATGTGTCCCACTAACACCCATCTGTCTGTGTAACATTTGAACTGAGACCAAAGAGATGTTTGATGTTAGCTTTTACATAGCAACCTGTATCAGTAAGAGCAACAAAAAAATAGTGAGCTGTTTAATAGAAATTAAAGGACAAATAAATTAGCAACATGTGAATAATATACACGCCAAAAATCACAAAAATGGATATTCATTTGGCTTTAACAGAGTTTAGTCCAAGGTCTCAGGTACGGTTTTGTTCAGAATAGATCTTTATAGAAATGAAGAAAAGGTTGATGCAAAGGCATCTGGACTTACTTTTAAAGCTGAAGAAGTTTCATCTTTGTCATTTATATTGAAATGTATAAGAACAGCATATGTTAAAAGCCAACAAGTACATTGCTAATCCATTACAGCAAATATGATGTTACACACTATTATTGATAGTCATAAAGCTAAAGAGGCTTTGGTCTTTGTCTCCTGTGACACTGTAGATAGTTACTGAGCAGTGGACTCCAGAACTAGAGCAGAGAAGTAAAAAACAGCTAAGCATTTGCATAAACATAAACCAAGTGATTGGCTCCTTCTGTAACTTGGATATATAACCACTTCAGAACAGGTAACGTTTCAATGGTCTTCATTTTACATTTATAGACCCAGAGCCTTAGAAATGTGCACATGACTGGAGTGTAGCAACTACAGGTAAAGAGATGGACAGAACTAATACTTAATGTAACTATGGAATTCAAACATGTCAACGCATCTCAATTGAAAGAGAAGGTACAAATGGGTGCATAAAGACAATCCTGTGTAATGGTGAAGTAACAGTAAAAATGTATGCCTTCACTGAGACAGAAGGAAAGAGGCTTCAGAGTGTAATGAACAGAGACAATCACTCTGGGGCTGTCTAAACCTCATCCATATTCCTCTCCTCTACAGCACACATGCAGCACATTACACTTCCATTTCCCTCCTGGTGTTTACACTTTCCGTCAGTCTTCTGCTACCCTCCCACTTCCTCTTCATTGCCCCAGTTCACCAACATATCCATCTCTACAGCGCCCATGTGCTTACAGACGGAGCCTCTAATGTGTAGACACATGAAATGAGGCGCAGTGGCTCAGTGGTAGAGCGGCCATCCTATAACAGGAAGGTTGGTGGTTTGATTCCCACTCTCTCCACAATTCATACTGTTGTTGTGTCCTTGAGCAAGACACTTAACCCACCTTGACTCTAGTGGTGTTCCAGCTGTAACACTGGTGAATGGAAGCTTAGTATAGTCGCTTTGGATAAAAGCGTCTGCTAAATGAATAAATGTATGTAAATGAATCAGGCTCACACTCTGCCACTGTGAGCTGCTAGAGAGTTATACTGAGCTGTTTAATCAAGACCACAGAGACCAATTAAAGTCTGAAACCAGACAGTATAGACCCAAGAGACTTTTACCTATTGATAACTGAGTCAAGCCCAAGACCATGTCAGGGACAGACCAGGTCAAGACTGAATCACAACACACTGTACAAGGGAACAGTTAAAGAAATGTCAACAGTCTGGTCTTAGACCAGGTCTAGAAAAATTAGAACAGATACTATTCTAAACAACATGGACTATTGAACATTTTATTACTTTTAATGGTGTTTTATTTGATCAATGTAATTGTTTTAATTAATAATTTCCTGCTTTGGGCTTTTGAACAACAGAGAGCAGTCAGGGGATGTCAGATTATCTTGGTGGGTAAAAATGTAATGATAGGTACTATAAGAGAGCCTGAGAGGGCCCCGGCACAGCCTCAGAAAGGGGGCAGTCTATTGTCACAACGAGTCCCTTGAGGGGGTAAGGAGGGCGGTAGCAGTGGTTGGGACTGGGGCTATCGCTCACAACGCTAACACAAACCTCCTGTCAGGGCCATATAAAACACTGGCCCTTATTAAGAGAGGAAAGTGAGGGATGGCTTTCCTATAAGGTCCCTTGAGGAGGTTTGTGGAGCATGACACGGAGTGAAACAGTAAAACACTGTATGCTGCAGCCACAGGTTTCTGTCATGAATTATGTGCACAGACAAACCACACTCTTGTCTCTGTTTGTTTGTGGAATATGTAGTGTTTGGTTGAGCTGAGGAAAGATTCCAGTTTTTCTTAACCATCTATTGTATGGTCTACATCTGGGGTGGGCAAACTAAGGCCCGGGGGCCACAAGCGGTCCATTGGGTTGTTTAACCTGGCCCCTCCAAGACTTACTAATACTTTCCTGATAACTAAACACAGCCTATACTGTATTTTCCCTTCAATATTGCAGTGCAGTGATTGGTTAATTACTATACAACATGCTCCATTTGGTAACAACCTTACCTAAAGCTAGTATCTCTACTCACAACAAGAGGTAGTTTTCACTGGTTTTCGAACACACTGTAAAGAGTGGATCCTGAACTGAGGAGGATGAAGCAGGAGTTTATCGGACATATTGTTTTCCCTACCGTTCAAACTTAAACTATAGGCAAAAGAAATGTGTTTCTGGCCCAGTTCTCCTCCAGGGTTCCATGTTCTAATGTGGGCCGTGAACTCTGAATCTAGGTTTTCCAGAATTGTTTCCTGAACAACATTTATTAATAAATTATTAAAGATAGGTTTTAAAATACTACTTCAACCACAAGCTAAGGAAAAGTACAATGCACACCACATTTCTTAATAATATGACTTTATAGTCCACATGGCATGTGTAAATAATGTCAAAAATATCATTGAAGTATACCAAAAGGTTATTGGAAAATAGGGATGGCACAGTATGAGACTGTGTACCGTTACAGTCTCATACTGTTCCATCCCTCTTTTCCACCTTGAAGAAAAATATCACAGTATGACAGTATTACAGTATTTTGGATGCACATTAAAATGCTTATAGTTTCCTGGTAAATTGGACATTGGCAAATGTATGGATTGCTAAAAAAGTTAAATAATGAAGTATTCATAGAATATACAAATAGAAATCTTCCCAAAGAAGGAACTGAATTAGTTTCTGTTCTGGTCTCATCAGCTTACGGAACATGAATGGTGCCACAGTATTAGTGTTTTTTAATACTGTAATTATCCTGGCGTTTTGCAAAAACGGTATACCTTAAGATTGCTTGTCATGTCACATAGACTGCTTGAACTGCAATAATCAAGTCATTCATCCTATAGTTTGTAATGAATTTTGAATCACTTCATTTGTTCATTTGTACTGTCCACAAATGAACGTCAAACTTAAATCCACAGAACCCAAGCTGAAATAGAAAAATTATTTGGTTTGCTGACCAGGCTAGATAAGAGGGGAAACGATAAATTGAGCCATTGCAGCTTAGAGCTCCAAAGCACTGTCCTGTCTGGATGCATTGCCCTAAAACCTTAAATTTAATGCTTCACTTCAACTCCCAGCCTCACCTCCTAAACAGCTGAGGGCAACAATCTCTGTCTAATCCTTCCACACTAAGCTTGTTTCTATCTACATCGGCTGCATCCATCAACAGGAAATTAACCCCAGCCTCCCTGTAATGTGAAACAGCGCCACAATCACTAACAGCCATTCTCCTTCACGCACAAAGACACACACACATGTGCGCAGTGTTATAAATATACCCCATTGCCTGAAGCCGGCTGAGAATGAAGTCATCAACATCAAGACTTTGGATGCACATTCTCCTTCACACACATGGGCAACCTTCCCAATGCTAACCGGCAGCAGAGACAGCAGTGTTATGGCTTCATTCCCGGCAGACGTACAGCTGGGAATGTGGGACGTGCAGCCGGGAATACCTGGCAGTGCAACAAGTCTGGGAGAGGAATGCTGTACTGACAGGAAGATATGGACAGGAAACAGTGGGTATGTGCGTGTGTGGCAAAAAGAGAGGTCAATGTTGTCAACTGGTGTTAGTATAGCATGTGTACAAGGCTAGGACAGATAAAACACAAGGCCGGTAGGCTATAAAGGCTAGTAGGCTATAAGTGTAAACAGTGTATTACCAAACACAAGGGGGTCCAATAGAATTTATTTGTTGAAAATAGTTATGTAAGAAGACAAAGTTTGCATGCAAATTGTGGATTTATTTCAGAGAATATTAATGATAACACATAAACTTTTCTTTCACTTATAGTTAGTGGTTGTGTGAAGCCATTTATTGTCAAACAATTGTATTCTTTTTAAATCATAGTAACAACAGAAACTACCCAAATGACCCTGATCAAAAGTTTACCCCAGTTCTTAATATCATGTCTTGCCACCTTTAACATCAATGGCAGATCTTTTGTGGTAGTTGTGGATGAGGCTCTTTATTTTCTCAGATGGTAAAGCTGCCCATTCTTTTTGACAAAAAGCCTCCAGTTACTGTAAACTCTTGGTCTGTCTTGAATGAACTGCAGGTTTGAGATCTCCTCAGAGTGGCTCAATGATATTGAGGTCAGGAGACTGAGGCCTGTCCAGGACCTTCACTTTATGCTGCTTTAGCCAATGACAGGTCGACTTGGCCTTGTGCTTTGGATAGTTGTCATGTTGGAACGTCCAAGTATGTCCCATGCACAGCTTCTGGGCTGATAGGCAAATTTTCCTCCAGTATTTTCTGATAACATGCTGCATTCATCTTTTCCTGTGCCTTTGTGCCTCAGTGATCCACCTCCATGTTTCACAGTAGGAATGGTGTACCTTACATCATAGACCTTGTTGACTCCTCTCCAAATGTAACATTTACTGTTGTGGCCAAAAAGTTAAATTTCTCATTACTCCAAATGACTTTGTTCCAGAGGTTTTGAGGCTTTTCTCTGTGCTGTTTGGCGTATTGTAAGTGAGATGCTTTGTGACATTTGTGTAGTAATGACTTTCTTCTGGCAACTCAACCATGCAGCCCATTTTTCATTAAGTGCCTCCTTATTGTGAATCTTGAAACTGTCACACCACGTTTTTTTTTTTTTCAGAGTACTGAATTTATTTATTTATTTGAGGGTTTTTCTTTGCATCCCAAACAATTTCCCAGCAGTTGTGGCTGAAATTTTTGTTGGTCTACCTGACCTTGGTTTGATTCAATAGCTTTTCTTCTTAAAAAGAATAAACACAATTGTTTGACAATAAATGGCTTCTTCCAACCACTAACTTTCAATGAGTTAGTAAAGAAAAAGAAAAATATTTGCAAAAAAAGAAGTGTACAGTATAACCAACATTCATGTCTCTTTTCACAAAAAAATTATAACTCAAGGCGTCAAGATTTACTGCTACAAAATCTTTACTATATATTAATAAACATTAGTCAATTCAACCAACTGCATGTATAGGCCACCTTCAAAGACTTCTTTGTATGTTTATATTTTGTAAAAGTGCATAGTGCAAATAATGCAGAATGCGTAAAGTCTGACTGTTAGCCATTACAAAAATAACAAAAATAAAGTACACTTTCTGTACTAAGTGCTGTTGTTGTCCTTCTGTCAATAATTGCACTTTTAATGCCATTTAGAGCCCGCAGACGGCTTTGAAATGTATGCTGAGGACGACAGGTGGAGTTGACGTCTAACATTTTGCTGAGTCAGACCTTAGAGCTTCTGTTTTAGGACCTTTTACAGCATTAGCTACGCCTTGAACTCTATTTTTTTAGATGTATACGTTCTAATTATGAAACCAGCCAAAGGGCGGCCACAATCAACCTATGCATGTGCTTGTTTGTTTTTATGATTGGGTGGGAAGCATTAAGGGCTAGTCGTAAAAAAGCCATTATAATGATTAAGTTGAGTAATTGTTGCTGGTTTGATTACATCCCTGACATTAGTTGCCAATACAGGTTAGTCATTAATGTCCTTGTGCAAACTCTAACTTGTTGTTGGCCGCACCAACATGACAACTATTGGCAGTTTATGTTCAAAAAATGTAGAATGACAAGAGCATTGAAGTTTATCGTTGAGCAATCATATGCAAGAATAATTGCACTGGGTGTGAATGAAAGTTATATGCTTGAATGCCTACTCACTGTACATCCATTTTAAAGCAGGATTTGGCAGACCATAAAATACACTGAAAAAGTCAGTTAGCTTCTTTGATTAGAATTTCCTTTGTAGAATGAATCAGAAAGAGCAAAGGTCAGACTGACAGTTTTTGGGTTCTGTTATCTGTCTGCTTATTTTACCACCACTTTCAAAAACAACAGCCACCGGTCTGGACCATGGGCTCACTATAGATGCCAGAGATTAACTGTCAGCCTTTAGCAGTTTTCCTTTTGTTTCTAGAGAGCTGCAGATGACAAGACCAGACAGCTGCAAGTGAAAGGGAAGGGGAGCTCTGTCCTTAGACAAGAGGGATGAGTCGGCAGCACATGTGGCATTTTAGCTAAGGGTGCCTTGATGGCTAACATGTGGCGCTAATGTCCTGGACTGTTTACATCTAACCCTGTTCTACTGTATTTTATTACAGTCATGTGATACTTCTTACTAGTTTGATGGTAGCGCTGGGAATCATGGACAAGAAATTATTTTGTTAGTTAGTCATATCTCAATATACAAAATATATATATATATATATTCAAATATTTTTCTAATACAGCAATTAACATCTTTTAACAAACAGCTGCTAAACATGTGAATTACACTAAAATTAGATAAGTATAATATATATAAATGTATTATTATACATCTGTGGCAGTAGGGTTGTCTTGTAGTAATGAATAAATAAGTAATTAAACACCCACATAGTCAGATGCTTGTGTTCCAGCTATAACACTGGTGAATTGAAGTTTAATGTCCACTTTGGATAAAAGTGTCTGCTAAATGCTGACTTGCTCATAATGTTCAGATGGAAGAGTAAATAAGTGGAGGAGACAAAACAAGCACAAGAGTGGTGCAGCACTTTTTTACTGTGTCAGAATTAATACTCTAAATATATCAAATATATATTTTTATGCAGTATAAAATAAAAACTCAAGACTGCATTGAGAAAACAGTGTCAACTGTTAAATCCAGCTGGTGACTTATGGCTAACAGCTTTGATGGAAATGCTAAAGACTTAATGCATGAAATAAAGACTTGCTGTTGCATGTTGCTGATACTAAAAAAAAACACTTACATTTAAATATCTCTGGTGTCCTAAAATTAGCCTTCTTGAAGAACTATTGGGACATACGGACAAATATATAGACAATACAATGTCCAAGTTTGTTAAAAGGTCATACACAAAACATGAAAGAGAAAAATGAAATGTGTCTTTAGTCTAACCGCTCCAGCATTGGTGCTGATTAGGACGGGCTCCAGCAGATAATAAAAGTAGGGGGTAATTTCAAACAGCAGGCACGGAGATTTAGCAGCAGGATGACGTCTTCAAGTCTGACAACCTCAAGCAGTAGTACACCGCAAAACGGGCTAAAAACATTCACTCATTACACATCTGAAAGTCATCTACTTCCCAGCTACCAACCGAGTTTGACACCATTCAGCAGCCAACAACCAAAAACTCCCAATGCAACACCAATAATATGTTCCAACCCACATCCAGTTAAACGTCTAATAGCGCATTAGCTAAAACTCTCTGCCCATAACATAAAAAAGCAATCATTTGTGGGCTCCAAGGTAACCATAGGCTCATTGTGGCTGGGAATTTCTTGGAAAGGTGTCAGCCGTAGATCGGCTTAAAACCAAGCTAAAGCTCAAAATAAATATATACGTAGAGGGCTGTAGCATTTGTTAATGCCAGAGATTAATGTGTAGCAGACTAAGCCTATTAGTCCCTGTGTTCTTCAAACGAAAGAGCATATGTTGCTGATTTATTAACACAACAAGGAAACAGTTAATGGTATCTGTGCTGTATTTGTCTTGGCTAATGATGAGGGAGCAAAGTCCTCAGAAATTGACAAGCGTGATAATGTTGAGAAGACTGTCAAGTTTGTCTTTCAGCCGTTTCTTGGCTTTCAGTTTGTTGTGGCACAGCTTTGGGTCACTGTGTACAGCCCCATACAGTTATATTACAGGTCTATTGTCTGCCCTGGACAATGCACACAGGCCCTCAACACATTCACATTGTTGGAAGATAAAACCCTGTCTACAAGTATGGATTTTATTAACTTTATTCTTAGTGGGCAGATCTATCTAAAATATCTTTATAATGGAGTCACCCTCATTTTCCCCTGGCCTTTACGTTAGGGGTGGCTTGGGTTGTTGAACTGGATTTATTCTGAAAATAAAAATTGAATGAATAAAAATTTGTAATATTTTTTTTTTTTTTTTTTTAAGAATCAGCACCTCCAAGTCTGAGGCCATGGTTCTCAGCCGGAAAAGGATGGTTTGTCCCCATTAGGTTGGTGGAAAGCCCCTGCCTCAAGTGGAGGAGTTCAAGTATTTCAGCGTCCTGTTCATGAAGGAGGGAAGAAAGGAGCGAGAATTTGACAGATGGATCGGTGCAGCTTCTTCAGTGATGCAGGCGATGTACCGGTAAAGAAGGAGCTGAACAGCAAGGCAAACCTCTTGATTTACCGGTCAATCTACGTTCCTACTCTCAACTATGGTCATGAGCTTTGGGTCATGACTTAAAGGACAAAATCCCGGATACAGGTGGATGAAATGAGCTTCCTCTGCAGGGTGGATGGACACTCATTTATAGATGTGAGGGTGAGAAGCTTGGTCACTCTGGAGGAGCTCAGAGTAAAGTCGATGCTCCTCCACATTGAGAGGTGCCAACTGAGGTGGCTCAAGCAACTGTTTCCAGATGCCTCCTGGACAGACACCTACCCGGGGAAGACCAAGGACACGCTAAAGGGACTATGTCTCACGGCTGGCCTTGGAACACCTCAGTATTCCCCTGAAGAGCTGGAGAAAGTGTCTGAGGAGTGGGACGTTTGGCCATCTCTGATTAGACTGCTTTAGAGAAGCATTATATTAGAAGATGGAAGGCAATTAAACAGAATTTTCTAAAACAAAAAAATGACATTTATTTACCACATCACTAATGATGCAATTAAATAACTCAATATTTAGCTGTTATGGTAAATCTTTGCCACTTTATATCTGTTATTATATTATCAAAAATGACCCCACTCTATAGTCAGTGTATGTAAAACAGGTTGGTAGGATGAGGGTTACCAACAGCAGAGTAAGCCAAAGTGCTGTACATTAACAATAAAATGCAAATAAGATAAAAGAAAGGCTACAAACAAAGACATAAAACATAGGCAGTACAGCAAAAGTTGAAACTGCATACTCAGTTAATGCCAAAAAGTAAAAGACGTTTCTTTAGAAAAGTCATTGAATTATTGTTTTGTTCTGTCTCCTCTCCAAGTTCAGTTTAAGGAGGGACACGTTGAGATTTCTTGCACTCCTGAATGAATTTTGGAATGAACTAGTCTTAAATATGTAATGCAATTGAAATGAATAATTGGCATATTGTTGCTGTTTGGACTTTTGGGGTATTTAATCATTTAAATGTTTGGGCTTTTTGGTACTTTGTTGTTCTTTTTGAAACTCCTGTAGGCTTTTTTGGCTCAGTTTGCATTATATTTGAAAATAAACAGGTTTGGACCATGGACTTACTGTAAACACCAGGAGATACAGGAGACAAGATATAAACAATACTAACACTCTGTGCCAGAAACACTTTATATTTGCATCAAGAAATATGTCGAGACTTGATTTGTATGTATATTTGTATGACCACTTTAATAAGGGTGAAACTAGGCCATTTGCCCCACAATTTAAATTGTCTCCAACATTAGGGATCTTTATTGTCTTTGTCTATTAGAGGTGAAAATAAATCTCAAATTATAATCACATTGCCTAGTGGACCATTTATGATGCAACTTATAACCACCAACATGACACAGCTTCTAGTCAAATGATGACATCCTAATTTGAAACTTTACCCCTATTCTAAGACCCAACTGTCCGTTAATGTGATGTGGGTTAACAGGACTTAAATGCACAATGCTGAAAGGTTTACTGTTCTTTATTGAAATTAGCAAACAGAAGTAGAAAGGAAAGAGGGCCGCGGCTGGAGCTGATAAATACAGCCGAACAGGCAGGACTCCCCTGGAAAGAGCAGGTAGCATGTAGCTGGAACGGTGCTTGGAAATAGCAGGTCTGGAAAAGCTGCACATTCTCTCGATCAGAGAAGAGTTGTGTGGGGGCTCCTTGAATACTGATCTGATTGTGATGAGCTGCAGGTGTTGAGACAGGTGAGGCTGCTGAGTGGAAGGATGGAGAGAAAAGCGGGGCTGGACGGACATTAACATGACAGTTAATGCTTGAGTTCCTAAGATATTTTTTCCCCACTACGTATATTTTCCCATCCGTGCTCCTCTGCCGTTCTCTCAAGGACTCGTTTTCTCACTGACCACCTTAAATGTTTCTTAAAATGTCAACACCATTTCTCTACGGCTCAAAACATAAAACAACTAAACATGTGTCCAGTTGAAGTTGCGATTTAAATGCACCTTCCGCTAAAGATCATCAAGCGGAAAAACAAATTCTGGCTGCCCAGAAGCAACAAGCATTTCTTCTATTACGCTGGAGGAAGTTTGGACGGGCCACTGTGCATATGTGGATTTATGCAGGTTGGGAATATGGCAATTTGTGACCTAGGGATTATACATAGGATTTAGGAGAGCCTAATGTGCGCTTGTTTATTAATTTCTCTCAGCCCTGCAAAACTTTTGGATTTTTGTGAAAGGGAACATGACAGCAATGATCCCCACTGGAAAGTTCAGGGAAAAGGCAGGACGACATCACACTGGGGGTCATTTTCATACCTGTCCTATTGGTAATGGTACGTGGAATTCAGGGGGCCCCAAATGAGATGGAGCGGGATTAAATTAAACTCTTCCATCATAGAGACACAGAGCAGGAACACACAAGAGCTGTTCCACCGTTCCATCAGAAAGTGGCTGTTATATTGTCATAGTCCCTCTGCTCTAATCTGTTTTTATTTCATGTTTGTGCAGAAAGCACTGTTTGAGTCTCTTAAAAAGATAGTGAGGTGAAATAAACATCCTCATGATCAATGACTTATTAAGCGCTGCTGTTTGAATATTAATAATACAGGACTGTTCAGTATGTATACACTGATGCAGGGATATCAGAGCTACAGTTACAATAATATTCTTGAAACCTAAGATGCTCTTTTTATGTTGAAATGGAATATTTCCCTTTCTAGCATTACCTACTGATTATTGAAAGTATTTTTTTGTGTTCAGTTAGGATACTGTGATATTCTGTATTTTCTCAAGTTTGAACTTGATCATTTTTTTCAGTTTGGGTTACCGCTCGTCATTAAGGGGCTTATGTTGACACTTGATTAAATGAATTTGTAATAACTGGAGTAAACCAATATATTAGACCGAGTTAAGCATGAAAAGTTCTTGTTGTCTTTAAGAGTTACTTTCTACTTTTACAGTTCGGTACGATAATAACCTCTCTGTCATAAAAAGAAAGCTTGCTATGCCCGAAGCAGACAGAGGCAGAGAGGAGCTAGAGGGTGAAAATTGCAGGGCTTGGATTATGGAAGATTACTGTGCAGCAGCAGGATGTGGAGGAACCACAGAGACTTTGCTTTCATCTGCTCACACAAGACAAAGGATCTGCCAGTGACGGCCTGTGTCCCCCTACAGACATACGCCGTACTGAATGGAGTGTTGGTGAATCTATGAGCGTGTGTGGGCAGGTCAATAAGACACATAAAAAAGTCTGAAGTAAGCTTGATAAAGGGATTGAACACAAAATAAAATCTGGGTAATTGCTTCAAATCAGACTGTATGTTTTGATATAGTGTTTCCTTCAGGCCTAGATGAAACACTGTTTGGGCCACAAAGTCAGCAATACAAGTTTTTTAAAAGTATATAATCACCTCGAAATAGAAATAGACTCATGTGGAAGAAACAGTTTTAAGGAGATGCAGCTTGAGCAGATATTCCTTTTCCACTTGTCTGCTGGACAGAGTCTAAATCTGAACTGCTTAGTTCTTAAGTTATTATTAAACACACCACCTTCATTTGGGAAAAGAGAAAAGAGCTCTGATACTTCCTTTCTTGGTCTTCTTTAGCAAAGAAATGGCTGTAAATGTAGTATTTTGAGGAATCTTATTGTTGTCCATTATAAAGATGCTGTATTTTCTGAAGCAGCTTTGTATTAGCTTAGCTTTAGTTTTGTCTACCACCTTCCTCTAGAGCTCATGGCATTGCAAACAAAACCTTCACCATACCTGTCCCAACTTCAGGAACAAAAAAAAACACTTTTCATTCAAATTCAATTAAGAACTGAACTGAAGAAACAGTCAAGTCAGAAACCCACCTTTGTAAAAGAGTATACATGTGTGAGTTTGACAAGTGTGGTTTGGAGCGAGTCAAAAGCATAAACATACAATTTGAGTCCTGTCCACTCGCAGACTGGGGCATAATGACGGAGCGAGGGCTCTGATGAGTGTTTGCAGTGTAACATAAGCCTGTACTTCTGGTAACAGAGCGCAGGCAGACAGTGTAATTACACCTCTGCTCCACAGCGTGCTACTGTCTTACGTCGCTGCGGCTCCAGCACATGAAGGCCCTCTTTGTGCGGATGTAAGGGGTCGAGGCACTTCTCCGATTCCACCTTTGATTTTACGCATAACCTGTTTCTTTAAGGAGGGTTAATGTGTAGCCATCCGACAGCAGTCAACCTAATGTATGTATCATGTTTTCGTTCCATGTACAAGCATTGTTAAAATGACTTGGAAGTGAGGTTGTGTTATATTTAAGACAATGGAAACATCGTTTTCTTCATATAGTGGTCAATTATGAGATTTTGGACAAGTTTGGCATGTAAGCTCTCACTCATACTGTAAATAAAGTTGATCTTTTTTTCATTACATTTTCTCAACTTGTGCCTTTTAGATGTGTGAAACCACCAAAATGAAGCAATCTAACTCAAGCTCCTGTGCTGTCTCCATTAACAGAAACATTTTATGCCTGGTTTCCAAATATAGCCATTTCCATTGTAAAAAACAACTGACCAGGTTTGCAAAGAACTGAATAAAATTATACAATATAAAACTTTAAAGGCCATTTTTGCAAAATATATTTTTTTTCTCACAATCTGATTTATATCCATAAGGCTTTTACAGAGAGATTTGTTTTGTTTTCTGTACTTTGTCATTTTACTCCAAAAAAACATGGCTAATATTTGGCATGGCAAAGCACAAAAAAAGAAATTTAGGATCCTCCTTTAAACCTGGTCGTTTCCATTTTTCAGATTTTGAGTTTAGAAATGTTTGCAAATTAGTGTATATATTTAAGTTTGAATGACCTTATTTGCGTATTAATATTAATTTACTCAAAATTTTAAATGTTTTTCTATTTCTGTTTCTATTCTCATCTAGTGTCTTACCCCAAAGGCTTCACAAATCAATTAGATTAATAACTGGATTACTTCAGTTTCATATTGAACAGAACAAAAAGACTGTTTCCAGTTCTTCCATAATCTGCCATTTTTTTTTAATCGCACACGCAGCCTTATTCACACTGGCTAAAACCATCTTTTCCAGAAATTGAATATGAGTTATACCTGGTACTTAAGTGTTTCTGATATTGCTTTCACATCTTGGCCCTGTACTATGAAGCTGGATTTAGAGGTAGGTAACTTAGGGGTTCATTCCTGGTTATGTATCACAAAGCTGGTCCGCTTTCTGTCGAGGTAGAGCTCTGTGGAAATTTACGGTAAACAGCTAAGATACCCAGATTAAGATCCGAATAGCAAATAGAAGTTAGTGCTGGGTAAGTTAACGCATTATTTTTGCGTTAACGCATTAATGAATTAACGATTAACAGAAAAGATGTCAGTCTGAAGAACATTCTTAGGATCGCAACGAATGACTTCACGTATGAGCCGCCCTCATGACGCACCATCACAAGAAGAATACATAAGTTGTATGAAAAGAAGAGAACTACAAAAGCAACGGCGTTACAACGTGCACCAACAGTTGCCCTCACTGGAGACTACTGGACATCGCTAGGCAACCATAATTAGCCGTTACAGTGCATTATTTTGATGAACAGCGGGAACTGCACTAGCATGCTCTGACTGTAATGAAAACACAAAACAGACATTTATATTGTTTACATTGTTATAATGTTATGATTGAGGCTCTGGACTTAACTTGTTTTTCTATAACAAACTAAACAAAATATTAATGCCCTGGTAGTG